>CAUOFW020001724.1:693839-740655 GCA_963454935.2 Ilex paraguariensis
CTGGGTGCTTGTAAACAATGTGGCAGATGTTTTCACATGAAAAAATACAATCAGTGTTCTGAACCAATTTCGGGTCGTGCAACCGATCAATTAAACTGGATAGTGTATGAACAGAGTAAGGATTTTTCTGAGATGCCATCTTATACCAGTCCGGGACGTACATGTTATGTGAGACAAGAAGTGGGAAGGGTCACTAATAATGACATAGACACAAGCGACGACTCGGATTAAATTTTAACTAATAATGACAAAGCTGTGGAAAAATGTGTTTTGGGGATGAAGGTTAATGGTCCGAAATTTTATTTTTTTTTGTAAATATTTGTTTATGTACATAGTCTTTTTCTTGAAATAAAAATGTGGGTCGAGTAAGGATTGTTCTAAAATGCCAACTTTTAGCGTGAGTAGGGGACCTATCCTAAGACACCATAGTTTTCCAAGTTCAATATGTGCATTTAGNTGATGTTGCACTATTTGCATATTACACCAATGTTTGTGGGAATATTCCGTGCGAATATTCGNTAGTCTTTTTCTTGAAATAAAAATGTGGGTCGAGTAAGGATTGTTCTAAAATGCCAACTTTTAGCGTGAGTAGGGGACCTATCCTAAGACACCATAGTTTTCCAAGTTCAATATGTGCATTTAGTCTTTTTGTAAATTTTCATAGATAAATGTGCATTTAGTCTTTTTGTAAATTTTCATAGATAAATGTGTATGTAAATAGTTTTGATTTTTATTCGAGTTAAAAAAAAAACTACATTTCCTTGAAAAATGGTATTTTCTCTATGTTTAAATGTCAAATGTACATTGGTATTTNAAATAAAAAAAAAAATAAAAAAAAATAGGATGCCTTTATAAGGCTTTCAATTTTTTTTTTCTCCCATCCACCGGTGATTGGTCTCCCCTTCTTCTTCCCTTCTCTTCTTCTTCTTCTTCTTCTTNTTTTAGAAACCTGACATAACCAGTGGAGATAACGAAGAATATCATGGTAAATTTTGAGCCTTACGATGTTTTCTGAGAGACAATCAACATTTACTCAAATAAGCTCTTTCACTTTTAATTGTTGAATAATCTCATTAAACTTGTTTTGATTAAATGCAACTAAAGTAATCTATTGACATATCCTACAGGGAACCTTTGCATGCGACACAGGCACATACTTGAGAAAGGATTTTAGGTCATCTTTGAGTTGATTTTGAACATTAGCCATTGCTTCTACAAAATTATATCCCTAGTTAGACATGTTTGAGCCTTCAATGAATGATGATTTTTTTTCTCGAAAAATCCATATGATAACCGAGCCATACACACAAAAAAAAAATACACTTAACATACCTTGCTATCCAATTTTTTCTTGCATCCTCTTATAAATCGATATGACATAGAAAGGCAAGAAAAAACAGAAAAGAAGATGGTGGCTACTATTCAACGAAGAATCGAAAAAAAAAAATGAAAGAAAGAAATATCATTTATAGGCAAAAGACTGAAAAGCAAGAAAGAGGTGTGCTACATTAAAAAAGGGGATAGTTTTTGAACACCATTGACGTCATTTCATTAGCCACTAACCTCTAGCCACATGCATGTGCACTGTCGACTGAAAATTGGGGTATGTTAAATAGTACTTCTTTAATTGCATTGATATTCTTCCATGAGATTATGCCAAGAACATGATTAGCCTACTTTCTTAAGACTTTCACTCTCTTTCTTACTGTGCATGTGATTCTTCGATTGACCATCCTCTGATCACATGCCCTTTGAGAGACAAGTCACTATAATCGGAGTGAATTTTTTGCTGAGAACATTCTAAGAGAGATTTGAGAAATCAAAGCTATCCATGGAAGGTGATAAAGTAGAATGTTTGTTATATAACAATTCTTGCTACTAGAATGATCATTCCTACTACACAAGGAATTCCAAATACCAATGTAACAAGTGTTTATTTTTGTATAGAGTACGTACCAATGACAGAGAAGTGTTCGAAAAATAATTCAAAATTAAGAGATGTGTGCCTCAATGATTCTGTTGGTAACTCATTTTGACAAGAAATCTTACATATAGACATGTTTTAATTGGAGTTTGTAGGTAGCTTCATTGAAAACCTTCACGAGACAAAACTCGTCCACTAGGGATCACCTAGGGATTTAACGGCTTATTGCATATGCTAAATGCAATCGTGTTATCTACGAAAGTGATTTTATTTTGTTATGTTGTTTATTACTAGGGACTAGTAATATTTAGGTTGGGGGGTGTAATTAACCCTAATTAAGGCATAATTTAATAGGTAAATTGTGTTAGTTGAATAAAGTTAAACTAGTCAAAATAAATCAAATTAGAATTAGTGTGTGAATAAAGGATAATGCATTAATTGTTGTTCTTTTCAGGATTTTGTGCGTCAAAGCTACAAACTACTGGGGAGCCAATTGCATTAAAGCTACAAACTACTGGGGTGCCAATTATCAAAGCTCAAAACAAAGGGGGATCAAAGAATTCAAGGCCACCTAACAAGATTTTCAAGTCCACCTAACAAGATTCAAAGTCACCTAACAAGACTCTTCAAGTCCACCTAACAAGATTCAAGGCCACCTAACAAGACTTTCACCCTCCCTTGTTGCCTATAAATACCACCCCTTAGGACTTGTAAAGCATTCATCTTTTGGTAGTGGAAAACCCTCCAAAAGTATTATTGCTTTCCTTATTGCTTATAGCTTTCTTTAAGTATTGCTTTCTTTTATTGTATTCTTGCTTCCTTTTAATTTATTGCTTTCTTTTACTTTAAGTATTGCTTTCTTTTATTGTGTTATTGCTTTCTTTTACTTCCATTGCTTGAGCTTCCTTCTTCCCTTAGAAGAGTGAAACTCTTCCACTTTTCTAGAGCTTTACCAAAGCCGTGAAGGGTGGAACGTGATTCACTCATTCTTTGTCGAAGATCGGCTCCTTGTGTAAAATGTGTTACCTTGTAACTCCTCTACTTGGAGGGATGAGCATCACTCACTTTTCTAGTTTTAACAAATCCATGAAGAGTGAGTAGTTTCTCATCCAATCTTTACTAAGAGGTGGTTATCCGGAAGTTAAATTTATGCAATTTGTTTATGCTTAGCTTTAGTCTTTATTTTTTCATAATGTCTTCTCATCATATTGTTGTCTTTATTTTAAGCATGAATAGCTAAATCTCTTAGTTGGCAAAACCAAGAGGAACCTCCACTTGGGTATACCATTTCAACTCATTCTCCTCCCCTCTTTCAGAGTTCAATGATTCGGTTTGACTGGGTTGAGGGTGGATAACTTGGTGAGTCTTTGATATTCCATAGGCCTAGTCACGGTTATGCTTAGATACTCACCAATCTTACCCCTAGCTTCCCACGAGTCAATCGTTCATTAATGCTCTATTGGAGGAGGGTTTCGAGTTGAGACGGTATTCCTATTGGAGTGGCCTCTTGGATTTGCCAACATTTGTTTCTCATTTTACTAGCATCAAAACAACTTCACCAAACAACTTCCAACAATCAAAGATTTTACACTTTCTTTCTCCCAAAATCACCTCCCCTCAGTTTACTTCCTTGCCCGTTGAAACGACCTTGGAATACCACCAAGTAAAACAGGATCCGCGAAAGTCTCTTTGCGCCTGGGGAGCACTTTTGTTCACACATACTCACATTTGAAATCTCATTCATCCATCATTATGTTGCCCTTTCTTTTGACATCATTCCTAGGAGAGTGACACTCCCCTTTATTCATATACTATACATGCTAAAAGGTGATGTTTATAGGTTAGGAAACAATAAGGAAATTTGTCAAGCAATAAGGAAGGACTCCGCATCAATCTCAACTTGGTGGAGAAGGCAAGGGAGATAGTTGTGGTCTACAATGCGGAGTACAAGAGCTGCATGGAAAGATACTACAACTTGAGGGTGAAGCCTCATTTCTTCCAACTAGGAGACTTGGTCCTCAAGAAACTGATTCTCACCACAAAGGATTCGTGAGAAGGAAAGCTAGGACCAAAATGGGAAGGACCCTATCTCATAACAGAAGTGGTGAGGCCAGGCACCTACAAGATCCAAAATTCTGAGGGGAAGGTTTTACCCTATCTGTAGAACGTTGAGCACTTGAAGAGTTACTACCAATGACACCTTAGGAGAGTAGAAACACTAAAGTTGGGATATTTGATTTTATTTTTTGTATCTTTTTTGGGGTTATTACCCACTATTGCTTGACATAAGCAGTGAATGAATAAAATTTTCTAAGTTGACTTCAAAAGTTCTTTGCATTTTATTTCAAAAAAATATTAGTGGCAAAAAAATCATTTTTACAAAAGTGAGGCTACAAACTACCTTTCTAAAAAAAAAAAAAAAAAATCGAAAATCCGCAGCAGTCTAACTACTCTTTTGGTCATCGTCATCCTCCTCCTCGGCATCACTATCACCATCAAAGCCTACATCACTATCATCATACGCCTCATATGGCACAAAGCCTGAAAATATCGATATCAGGGAAAACAGCAGAAATCTTTTTCCAAAGCTCCTCATAACCATCAATAAAGGCATCTGTAAGGCCACTCTTCAAATCATTGTCAGCCTTGATGGCCCTTTCACGAGCCAACAACAGATCTGTCTCAGCCTAAGAAGCTCTCTTGTAAGCTACCCTTGTCTCTGCCTCTACTCTCAAGTAGACAGCCTTTCTAATTATGGCCTTCTCGCGGGTCTCCACAAGCTCAGCCTCCCTGAGCGCATCCCTCTCACGAGTCACCAAAAGCTCAGCCTTAAGCTTAGCCACCCTCTCACGGATCACCAAAAACTTTGCTTCAGCCCTCGTGCAAAGCAGTCTCTCTGAGCACGACCCTCTCATAGGTAGCCACAAGTTCAACCTGAGAAGCCCTACCATCAGCGTCAAGCTCAGCAATTCTCCCCTGAGTAGCGAGAAGCTCCTTTTTTACAGCCTTATAACTATGCTTCAGTTGGCTGTAATAATAGGCCCTTGAAAACAAGCATACAAATGCAGTTGAAACCTGAAAAAGACAAAAGGTAAACGAATATCAAATGTATAAGGAGGGATTGGAGAAAGGGAGACAACAGACCTTCACCTGATTCAGGCTTTCCAGAAAAGTGTTGATGATTCCCTTGGTTCCCAAAACACTAATCTCATTAACGTCGAGCAGAAACATAAATCTCCCAAGTCAATCCTTGATGACTCACACGTTACCAAACATGGAGCCAATCTGAGTAGGTGCCCTTGTAGAAGTTTCCACAGGAGGAGTCAATGAATGAGGGGCAGGAGGTGTGGTCGACAACGAAGTCTCCGAAGTAGCAGTCAAATCTGAAGGAGTCGCTGACCGAGGAGGCACCACTGGAGGAATCACTTGAGAGAAGCTCACCAAAGCTTCGCTCATCCTCGCCACCTTAGGAGGAGGAGTGTTCTTGCTGGAATAATGGGACTCAACCACCATTTTATCCACTACAAAAGAGGTAAAATGTTACCTAGATGAAAAAACCAAGTAAAGGAGGAAAGTACAAGAGAATTAATGTACCTTTTCTCTTCAAGGAGGGACCGCCAGATCTCGGAGGGGTGCACCAGCCCTAGCACCACCTGTAGGGGAACCACTGGCTCCACCATCTTTGAGCATAAGAACTCCAAAATCTCTTATAGGGATAAGCCTTCATAGCCTGCAACTTTCATTCTTGGTCTTTCGAGAGCACAGGAGAACCTGTAAGGAGTGCGATGAGTACACAGTTAAAAAAAAGGGGGGGCGAAAGAGAGAAGGGTAAGTATAGGGCGTACCAACTTTCTTAGGAGCACCCTATCCTGTTAGTACCGAAGCCCTATTAGCCTCAGAAGCCCACTCTCCACCGACGAACAAGAAGCGAGACTTCCAGCTATGATAATTGGAGCGTAATCCGGTAATCAACTTACCGCCTCTTGTAGTAAAATAGTACCAGCCTCGATTAGGAGCAGAAGTCTCATTCAAAGTATAAGTAGTATAAAAATCATCAGGAGAGGCATCCTCATGATGCACCTTCCTCCACAATGCCAGAAAACCTAGCAAAACTCTCCAACCATTAGGCGCTAACTGCCTAGTGTCAGTGAAAAGTTATACAAAATACGAAAAAAAGAATAAGGCATTGGGAACCTAAGCCCAACCTCAAGCATCTCCTCATAAATAGTAATGTCTTCAGATGAGTCATCACAAGTAGGCTAACATATCTCGGCTCGACAACATAGTACCGTAGAAGGAATGTTATAAGTATAAATGATCCACAGAATATCAGCATCAATATTGAGTGTGCTAGAAATGGTACTTACTTTGGATCCATCATCGTCAAGAGCTACCTTTCCTCGGTGCTTTTTGTTGTGAGCGCGTGAAGGGTTTCTCGAGCCACTACTAGGAAGGCCTCGAGGAATTTGACTTAGAGAAGTTCCAGCTGAATGAGCTAGAGCATCTACCACATTACCAGAATTATCACCACCAAAAATGCTGGTTGCCAGTTACGTCTCGCCAGCTGCCAATAGCTACTCATTGAGCACCCAGATCGGCCCAACCATAGTGCCTAGGACGTTTGGCCAACGGCACCCAACACGTGGGATGCCAAGCAAGCAGCGCCCAGCATGTGGGATGTTTGGCTAGTGGCGCCCTTATATGAGTAGCCTGCTCGCCCAAACTGGTGCCCACCTCTTCCAACTCCAACTTCTCCCTTGTGTGAGCCTATTCGCCCAAACCACCTAGATCGATGCCCAGCATTGCATACCCAGTTGTAGTCTCACTTATGTGAGCAACCTGCTCGCCCAAACTACTCAAATCGGTGCCTATCTCCAGCCCCTCGACACCCAACACTAAGCACCCAGCTGTTGCTTCCCTTGCATGAGCTCAGACCGGCGCCTCCCATCACCATTTCCTCCCTTGGGACAACTCCAATCTCTTCAAGATCGATGGGTATTGGCACATCTTCTCTTTCGATCAACATGGTTCTCTAAAATACTCCACTCAAAGGTCACCTCTTGATTTTGCTTTGAAGAATCTTGCAAAAAGTCCCTTCTATGGAATGAAGAAGAAACTCTCTATTTATAGCCTAGGGTTTTGTATAATCCTATTAAGGAATGTAAAAAGAGGAAAAGTCCAAGGGTTCTTCTAGAATCCAAATAAAAATGGGGAAGGTCTTGAGGTGTTCTTTAGAGGAGAGATATATCACGAAGAGGAATAATCATCAGTCAAAAGGAGTCTCCACCAACCAAAATTTGAGGTTCAACCAAATGCCCCTCCTCCAAGTTTCATTGGACACAGGGTACTGGGGGGCAAATGATGGACCAGGTCCAATGGCCCAATTCATCTTGAAAGCTTAGTTTAAATCAAGAGCCCAACATAGAGGGATCCAATAAAGTCTAGCCCAAAGGGGTCCACTCCCAATCAAGCTCATTAGAGTTTGAGGAGATACATCCCCAAGGGAGTAAGCAGGGTTATCAAGAGTCTCATCCACACCGCCTTGGAAAGAGTCAAACTCCATGTCATCTTTTGACCGAATCTTATGAGGAGTGTCGTAACTGCCTCATCTATTAAGAAGAGGGTGCCAACTCCACCAGATTAGTTACTTAGTTACTAATAAGTCACATCAATCTATTAGGAGGTGACTATAAATTGTAAGCCCTGCCAACACTTTGGGGGCATCACATTCAATCGAGCACATCTTTGTAACTCTTGTATCTCCCTACTCTCACTACACTCTTGAAGTAACACAATACTCTGGCGACCACAGCCATTTAAAGTGGACGTAGGTCACATTGACCAAACCACTATAAATCCTTGTCTTTCTTGTGTTTCCATCTCTCACTACTTTACTACTACGTTTATTACTGATCACTTGACAGGTGGTGTGCAAACCCAATTTGTGCATCATCACTTCTTGCACTAGCATTTGAGAAGTTTTGTCACAGGAAAGCCTACCTATAGAATTCTTTAGTGAAATTTTTTTTTTCTTTAGTAAGAAACTTAGCGAGCCTAGGCAGTGTTAGTAGTATGCTCTAAAACCAATCATATATATGATGTTTTGGGGTTGTACTTGCAACATTCATTACTTAATTAAATAAAATGAAAAGTTTATTTATCATGATTCTGATTTATTTCATATTAATATACATAATATAGTCCATAGAGTATAAGTTAAAAATATAGTTTCTTAATGAGTTGAGATGAGGAGACCAATACTTCTTAGTACTTAACTTTTAAATGTTCCTAGTCATAGGATTACTATGTGGGCACTACGTAATTCGAATAGACTAGCACACAGTATGTTTGATATATTTGATGAGGTGACTCGTCCAAGTCACTAGTGTAGAGACACTGAAACAGACGTGTAGGTGCTTGTTAGAGAACAAGTACACTCAACGTGACCATTGACTAAAGGATTTTTCATATGAAGTTTTACATACCTGTCAATGTTAAATCCTGAAGTTATAGTTATGCAATTGATACTTAGATTTGATACACCATGGTTATCTTGTACATGAAATTCTATGCTTTAACTATACAACATATTCATATACTAACCATGTAATTTAGATATGTATTATTAGACATAGTTAGACATGCATGGAGACTTATGAGTGTACAACATAGAATCTATCACCCTTAGTAATTAAAGGGAGAATGTCCTATGGATCTTTTGGGATATGACTCAAGGAGTCCTTGGCCAAGGCAGAATGACAATTAGAAAAGAATTGCTAATTGATCATTAAGAGTCATAGTCCTAAGATTGAACACATAAGATTGAGTTAGGAGTTTTACAATAATTTCATACCCTGTAATTCAATTGGGGCATTATATGATAGAAGGATTGAATTTCATGGTAACTGTAGATTGAATGGGTTCTTTAACTACTCCGTGCTATCTGGAGGTTGATCATGATATGTTGCTAGGTGTCACTCATGATTACTAGAAGCCTGAAGGATGAAATTAATATAGATATATTAATTGTTCTTCATAAAGGAAGAATTAGAAGAGTTCTAATTTAAGCTAAATTAGAAAGAATTCAAATTTGAGATGCTACTTATAGTTAGTATCGAATGCCTACAACCGGGTATGCTTGAACATATAGGGTCACACACAATAGAATTAATTGGAAACTAAAGGATAAGGGAGAGACAACCAATTAAGAGTTAATTGGGGTGAAAACCTAATTAAGAGTTTAGGGACTTTGTTACAATGAATAGTTAATAAATGGGTTATATGTAATTATGAGATAATTACAAGTTAACCCAAACTAGGATTATAGTCTTTAACAATCTTGAAGCATGCTTTTAATGATCTTCAAGCATTCTCAAAAACTTTGGACCTTCAAATCTAAATTTGATCTTTACCCCGAAGCATGCTTCAAGATTGTTTGTATTAAACATGAATTGATTGTGGTATAAGGCATCAAATTATTATTTTTTTTTAATTTTACTGCATTTATTATAGATTGCTTTCAGGCAGAAGTGGTCTACTTACGAACAAAAGTTCTATGCAGTTGTTAAAGCTTTACAACACTCGCAACCTTATCTGATTTAGAGAGCATTCATTCTAAGCACTAACCATCAAGCAATGAATTACCTTAATAGTTATACTACTCCTAATCATATGTGTGCAAGGTGAGTAGCAGAAATTCACCTTTACCCTGAAACATAAGTCAAACCAATTAAATAAGGTGGAAGATGCATTGAATTAACGTACTATGTTGCGGACCAATGTTCGTAATGAGGTGATTAGATTTGATTTTTTGAAGGGGTTATATGTAGGGGATGAGGATTTCTAATAGATTTGGACCCAATGCTCGAATACACATGACGTTTCGGTGGATTTTCACCTCCATGAGGGCTTATTGTTCATAGCCACCCAACTTTTCATTCCCCAAGGGTCCTTACTTGACCATATCATGCAGGAGCTTCACAGTGGTGGATTAAGGGGACACATGGGCTGAAATAAGAGTGTTTCTTTAGTGGAAGAATGCTATTTTTGGCCCTAGCTTAAGCGAGGTATGGAGAGGTTTGTTAAGTAGTGCTACACATGTTAGAATGCTAAAGGACAACCACAAAATAGCAGACTCTACATTCCACAGCCCATTCTAGAAGTGCCGTGAGAGGATCTGTCCATGGACTTTTGTATTGGGTCTTTCGCGAACACAACGTGGTATAGATTCTATATGTTGTGGTTGAAAAGTTTTCAAAAATGGCACACTTTTGTTCCATAAAGGAAAAGCTTTTATGCTTCTTGTGTTGCCCACTTGTTCTTTAAGGAGATTTTTTGTTTGCATGGTATTCCCAAGGCCATTACTTTCGAACGTAACATCAAGTTCCTTTTCCATTATGGCAGACTTTATAGAAACATTTGGACACTTTGTTACGGTACAACAGTTCAAGTCACCCACAAACTGATGGATAGACAGTGGTGTTGAATTGAACCCTGGAAAACATCTTACGAAGCCTCTACAAGGAATATCCAAAACAATGGGATAATACTTCATCCCAAGCAGAGTTTGCCTGCAACAGCATGCCAAATAGATCCACCGGCATATCTCTCTTCCATATTGTCTATATTCGAGCACCTTTACACATGCTCGATTTGGTTCCATTGCCAAAGCTCCCAAGGATTAATATTGTGGCTGAACACATGCTGGAGAAGTTAACTGATGTGCATAAGGAAGTGAGGTAGTAGTTGGAGGAAGCAAATAAGCATCGTCGACTAAAGATTTTCAAAGTTGGGGACAATGTTATGAATCACCAATTAAGACTAACCACAAGCTTAACCAAAAGAAGATTGGCCCCTTTCAGATTTTGAGGATGATCAATGGCAATGCCTATGTAATTGATCTCCCTACGGATATGGACATCCTTAGCACTTTTAATGTTCAAAACTTGTGACGCAGTGATAACAAAGGAGCAAGAAGAGATCACCGTCTCTAAGTGTATAGGATAAGAACACACTCTGAACCCACAAAGAAAGAAAGAGAAAGCTCTTAAAAGATATATTACTCACTCAATTACTCGTATTACATAGGGCAATATATATATATAAGAATAACAAAAACTCTAATTGTTCCCATAATGGAAAAAAAATTCTTAATTATACAAAATTTATCAAACATAGAAAATTGTAATCTAAATAGTTAACAGAAAATCACATGTTGTCTGGAATATAACAAACTAATGGCATTGAATTCGAAACCTCCTATGATTTATTACTAATTTTCATAAAATGCCAAAAAAGGGGTTTGAAGGCCTAAACAGTGGAATTGGACTCAAAATTAAAGAAGCTCATGGCGAAGCAATGAGTTTTGATCTTTGGCTCGATCTAGATCAAACACCATTGGCCCTACTGAGTTCTAAGTTTAACCCATTTTACCTATACTATTTATTTTTTGGTTTTTTGTTGCGCATTGAAGAAGCAACGGTTTGCCTGCTTCAAATATTTACTGTCAACTATTTTACATCAGTTCAACAAATAAAATTAAACCTACAAATTTCATAAAAATGACACTCAATAATCATCAACTCAACATCTCATTTTATGAGATTAACAAAACCATATCATCCTAAAACCCTACAAACTTATTTCATGAAATTAACACCCAATATCAATCAAAATATCCCTAACATCCAATTTTACAACTCTAATATTCAATCAAAACACTACACACCTTATTTCATGAAATTATGAAAACAACACTCAATTTCAATCAAAATAACCTACATTGAATTTCGAAATCCTAACGTTCAATCGTAAACTAAACTTCCAATTTCATAAAATTAACACCCATTTTAATAATAATCTAGTCAACATCTGATCATTTCATACGATTAACAAAACCATAACATCCAACTTTATCAAAAGAAACAACAAAACCACAACATTAAATCCCTAACCCTAACAATAAAAGCCAACACTAAATCAAAAAATTATAACCTCTCTTTCATGAAATTATGAGAGTAACACCAAAAACCATAATATTTAATTTCAAAAACATAACAATCAATCAAAATACTACTAACAACTCTAACATTCAACCAAACCCTACAAACTTCTTCCATTAAAAAAACCCTAATTTGAAATGTCACAAACCTATTTCATGAAAAATCCCAATTTCAAAACATAACATTCAATATCTTAACAAACTTATCACCCAATTTGAAAACCTAACATTCAATATGCTACAAACCACCCAAATTAACATTAATAGAAAACACCCAAATGTTTTGTGTGTGTGTGTGTGTTGTGGGTGTGGGTGGGTGGGTGTTTACGTGTGTTGTTGTGATGGTTGAGGGGTTGTGTGTGTGATTGCCTCTGCATGGTTGTATGTGTGTTTGTGTTTGTGTTGTTGTGTTAGTGTGCGTGTGTGCGACTTTGTGTGTGATGAAGAAAGAGAGGTGAGACAGAGTATGACTGTGGGTGTGTTCAACTAGAGAAAGATGAAGACAAAGATGGGAGAAAGGAGCTTTTATCCAAACCCAAGGGATTTTACAAACTTATACCCAAAAGAGGGTTGTTTTCAAAATAATTCCCAAACCTAGGTACTTTTGAAAACGTCATTCTAGCTAACTGACGTTTTTAATCTTAAAGTTTCACTTGAACTGAAATTTTTCAGTACAAGACATTATTATAAATGACATTTTTAAATGAAGATAAAAAACTATTTACCAATGTAAAATGACAGTCCAACCGACGTCTTCTTAAAAACGTCGTTCGGACCAGCGTTTTTAACGTTACTTCAAACACCGATTTCCCCCTTTCTTCTTTCTCTTCTTCCATTATCTCTAATTCCCCCTTTCTTCTTTCTCTTCTTCCATTATCTCTAATTCCCCCTTTTCTAAATCCGCCCTAACCCTAAAATCCCTACCACCACCCACTCCACCCCAACGATTGAAAATCACCCCCACATACATAAAAACACCCATTCCCCCTTTCTTCTTTCTCTTCTTTCCTTTTCTCTAATTTTCCCCCTTTTCTAAGATTGGAGCCCTAACTTGAAATCTCACCACCCCCTCCACCCCCCACCATCAAAAATCACCACCTCCACCTCAAATGCAACTAGTGGAGACGAACACAATGGTGTGGGTTGTACAGTGCAATATGTACGTGTAGTCTAACTATAAGTGGAGACTACGTGCTTGTTTTAGGAAAAAGTTCAAAATATTTTAGATCACGAAATATGATGGACATTATTCCTACTTCTACCCTTGATTGAGTCTTGATTACATGCAATTAAACTCTGACTTCATATGTCATAATAAACTTGGACTTGTTGGTGATACCCCACAAACAAAAATGCCAACAATTTAGAAAAATATAAATTGGTAGTTTAAGTATGATATTTCCTATAAGAAAGCTTGGATTGCGAGGAACAAGACAATTGCTATGATTTTAGGTGATTGAGACTCATCTGATGACATGTTGCCTAAAATTTTGGGTGTCATCAAAAAAGTATAACCCTGACTTCATTGTGAAATGGTAATACAACCATCAATTTGATGAATATAATTTTTTTTTTTTGAGTATTTTGGGCATTCAAAGTCATCATTAAGGGGTTTAAACATTATCGACCTGTTGTCAGTATTTATGCGACATTTCTACGTGGCAAGTACAAGAGAAAGCTATTAGTGACGAAGGGTTTTGATTCTAATAAGCAACTGTTTTCCATTGCATTTGCTTTCATGGAAGATGAGAATCAATCAAGTTAGTCTTTTTTCCTATATTACCTTCGGCGGATATCATATACCTTATCAATGTCTGTGATAAGGTATATGTTTAATTGATAAGGTATGGGTTGATAAGGTATATGTTTAATTTTTGATAGGTACGCGGGAATCATTTCTACTGTGAACATGAAAAATTCTTGGTGGCATCCACCATATGCTTATCACTACTTTTGTCTTAAACTTGTGCATAGTAATTTTAATACACAGTTTAAGGATGCCCATTTGTATGATCTTATGTGGACGGTTGGCAAAGTACGACAGATTCACATGTTCAATGCGCTTATGACCCAGATAAGCAATGGCAAAGAAGAAATAGTTGAGTAATTGAACATAATACCATTAGAGAAGTGGACATTAGCCCATGATGGTGGATGACAATATGGCACAATGAAAACTAACATTTTTGAGGTTTTAACAGTGTTCTCCAAGGTGCTAGCTAGGTTTTTGTCCATAACTACTTGTGTGTAATAAATATTTTATCGGTTCACTAAGTATCATTTCAAACATCGAGATAAGGTGGCAAAAAGGAAAGAAAATGGGTTGGAGTTCCCTAAAGATGTTGTGGAATGAGTAAAACATGCGCAACAAATGAGTCATGTCCACAAAGTGACACCATTTCATAAGGAGCGTTGTTTTGCTGAAGTGATGACTGGAGGTAGTCAAAAGCAAGTTGTTTCTCTTGAAGATTGGTCGTGCACATGCAAAAAATGGGCAATTTATAGAATTTCTTTCTCTCATGTATTGGTCATATGATCTCATTTCTGATTGCATTTTTAGTCTTACATAACGCATACAACATCAATAATTTAGAGAAAATTTGGGAGCCCTAAATGCATGCTCTGGATCATGAACATTATTGGGAAGATCCTCCACATCCCAAGTTAGTCCCTGATTGCAACCAACGTCTGGTTAGTCATCCAAAGATGTTGCGCATATGAAATAAGATGGACTTCCTGCCAGACGGTCGTAATCAGATACATTGTGGGTTGTGTGACGAAGTAGGTCACAATCATCGAAAGTGTTCATCCATAAGCACCCGAGGTCNTTATCGACCTGTTGTCAGTATTTATGCGACATTTCTACGTGGCAAGTACAAGAGAAAGCTATTAGTGACGAAGGGTTTTGATTCTAATAAGCAACTGTTTTCCATTGCATTTGCTTTCATGGAAGATGAGAATCAATCAAGTTAGTCTTTTTTCCTATATTACCTTCGGCGGATATCATATACCTTATCAATGTCTGTGATAAGGTATATGTTTAATTGATAAGGTATGGGTTGATAAGGTATATGTTTAATTTTTGATAGGTACGCGGGAATCATTTCTACTGTGAACATGAAAAATTCTTGGTGGCATCCACCATATGCTTATCACTACTTTTGTCTTAAACTTGTGCATAGTAATTTTAATACACAGTTTAAGGATGCCCATTTGTATGATCTTATGTGGACGGTTGGCAAAGTACGACAGATTCACATGTTCAATGCGCTTATGACCCAGATAAGCAATGGCAAAGAAGAAATAGTTGAGTAATTGAACATAATACCATTAGAGAAGTGGACATTAGCCCATGATGGTGGATGACAATATGGCACAATGAAAACTAACATTTTTGAGGTTTTAACAGTGTTCTCCAAGGTGCTAGCTAGGTTTTTGTCCATAACTACTTGTGTGTAATAAATATTTTATCGGTTCACTAAGTATCATTTCAAACATCGAGATAAGGTGGCAAAAAGGAAAGAAAATGGGTTGGAGTTCCCTAAAGATGTTGTGGAATGAGTAAAACATGCGCAACAAATGAGTCATGTCCACAAAGTGACACCATTTCATAAGGAGCGTTGTTTTGCTGAAGTGATGACTGGAGGTAGTCAAAAGCAAGTTGTTTCTCTTGAAGATTGGTCGTGCACATGCAAAAAATGGGCAATTTATAGAATTTCTTTCTCTCATGTATTGGTCATATGATCTCATTTCTGATTGCATTTTTAGTCTTACATAACGCATACAACATCAATAATTTAGAGAAAATTTGGGAGCCCTAAATGCATGCTCTGGATCATGAACATTATTGGGAAGATCCTCCACATCCCAAGTTAGTCCCTGATTGCAACCAACGTCTGGTTAGTCATCCAAAGATGTTGCGCATATGAAATAAGATGGACTTCCTGCCAGACGGTCGTAATCAGATACATTGTGGGTTGTGTGACGAAGTAGGTCACAATCATCGAAAGTGTTCATCCATAAGCACCCGAGGTCCATTATCTTTTCCCAAGGCATATGTAGTTTCTTTTCTTAGTTGTTAAGTTCCTATGATGTACTAAAGTGTGTATTGGACCTTACAACGTGATTATGTTGCAATATGTGGTAGGTAACAATAAGAATGAGATGTTTGTTGTAATGATATAATTATGCAATCTTCTATGTTGGAAATCTTAACTTTCTCACTATATAATTGCGGATGTTTTGTTATATAATTGATTATTGTATTCAATTTTTGTAAATTTTTTGTTCTATCCATGGACAATGACGGTAGAAATTTATTACATCCAAGTCCACATGACCACTCTATTTTATCATTACAGGCAGAGTATCGGTTAGAGTATATATGGAAAGGCTTAGATCACCCACCTTTGCATTGCAGGCGTACTAATCACACCACACAACAGCTACATGTCACGGATGAGAGTCATTTTTCACTTGCTGACTGCAGGATTTTATAGGGCACACAAGGTTGTGTCGAAGCAGTTGAATTGGCATCTCATCACAGTCCTAGTTGAGAGGTGGCATGTTGAGACACACATGTTCCATCTTCCTTTCGACAAGGCCAATATCACTTTTCACCATGTCGCAATGCTTATAGGACTACCAATCGATGGTATGCCAGTGTGTGGTAGGGATAGTTGTCCTCATGGCACGACTTGTGCTTGGTTTTACACCTATTGTATGAGCTATAGACAGGTCTTTCTTCAAGCTTAGTGCATTGCGAGGTCATTTGGATAGAGGTGTCCCTGTTAATGCTGACGATGATCTCATAGCATGTTATGCTAGAGTATACATCATGCTATTGATATGTTCTTATTTGTTTATAGACAAGTCATCGAACAAGGTGAAGTTGATGTATCTTCCATTGATTGTCGATCTTATTATTGGGGGTAAATGCATTTAGGGGAACATGGCATTGGCCTGGCTATATCGCGAGATTGATGTATGTCACGACTAGACGTGATGCTAAGGATATCGACGACTTGCTTGTTCTACTTCAGGTATAATTCATCCTTCTCTTTCATGTACTTACAATTTTTGTTTTAAGTTTAATGCAATGCCATAATTATGTGTTACATTACAACTTTTTCATGTATCCATACAGGTATGGGCATGGGAGTGTTTAGCGCACATTTGTCTATAGCAATTACTCCCACGTGTCCCATTACCATATATAGTAGTAGATGGAGCAGATGCACATGCAGAGAACAACCCACTAGATGGTATTGCACCTGCATCGACACCAGCACCTGCACCACATGTCGTGCCACATAATGAGTTGCCGGCAGGCCCTCATGGGTATAAGTAAGACAATATTTGGATTGTACGATTCATTTTTTTAACTCGTACTTACCAATTGGGTTGTTGCATTTTTCAAGCAACATACTCATACCTATGTTTTCAGACATTGTAGAGATTAGCTTAACCAAATGTGGGATGAACATGTATAAAAACAATTTCACGTATATTTTTGAGTTATTTGTGTTTAAGGTTGTTAATCGAACTAAGCTACTCGATCTTGGCTCGGATTTGGCTCGTTCCAACTCGATTCATTTTTAAATGGGCCTGAACTTGAACAAATTTTTAGGTTCATTTAAAAAAAAGTCAAACAAGCTCATCTCAAACTCGACAGGCTCGACTCGTTTATGTATAAATGCTTGAACTCGACTCATTTTGGGCTCGTTTAGTCTCGGCTAGTTTAGAAAACGAGCCAAACTTGAACAATTGTTTAGGCTTGATTAAGAAATAAGCATTTTAAGCTCAGCTCAAGCTTGTTCAACTAACAGTCATATTTGTGCTATTTGCGGTTTGTTGTTCTGTAATTGAAGGTTTCTATAGTTCTTGGATGTTTGTGGCATGTATTGGGTTGTGGTTAGTGTATGAATGGAATACAATATGCAACAGGTGTTTTTGAAAGTTTTTTGGGGTCATACTTATAGGGGAAACTCTATTGAAATTTTATTTAATTTCGTATAATTTCATATGAGTAGGTTGTCGTATTTGTGTATCTAGTATGAATGGAACATAGTATGCAATTGGTGTTTTTGAAACTTTTTCGGGGTCATACTTATAGGTAAGACAATATTTGGATTGTACGATTCATTTTTTTACTCATACTTACTAGTTGGGATGTTGCATTTCGAGCACATACTCCTACCTATGTTCTCAGACATTAAAGAATTTAGTTTGACCAAATGCGGGATGAGCAGGTGTACCAATAATTTCACGTAATTTTTTGAGATATTTGTGTTGTTTGTGGTTTGTTGTCCAGTAATTGGAGGTTTGTATGGTTGGTGGATGTTTGTGGCATGTTTTGGGTTGTGGTCAGTGTATGAATGGAATATAATATGCAACAAGTGTTTTTGAAAATTTTTTAGGATCATACTTATAGGGGAAACTCTGTCAAAACTTTTATTTAATTTTGTATAATTTCATTAAACAGGTTATCGTATTTGTGTTTCCAGTGTGAATGGAATATAATATGCAACTGGTGTTTTGAAACTTTTTAAGGGTCATCCTTATAGGGAAAACTCTACTAAAATTTTTATTTAATGTCTTCTAACGATAATTTACATTCTTATCTTGTAAATGATATAGCAACCCTTCCCTATGGATGTGTTGGGCAGCCTACCAAATTACTATTTACGGGGTCAGGAATTTTGGACTACACGAGCTGGCATTTCCCCGAATGTGTTTTCCAATAGTTTGGGTGCAGACAGTTGATACCAGCAACATGTGATTTGAGTAAGGAGTTGTGTTCCATAAATAGGCGTCGTTGACATGGTTATGACTAGACCGTTGTACATCAGTGCTACATCAGCATGTGGGAATAGCGACGGGATACTACTGTTCATGACAAGCCTACCCTCGACATGTTGGATGCCACTTATCCATACATGAAGTGTAATCGACGCATCACTTGTCTACTTATCGGACTACCAATGTTGTGACCTAATGTCGATTTCTAACTGGTCGGCAGTATCATCAAGCTGTTGGTGTGTGTTGTATAATTTTTACTTAAAATAAATGTATTACACAAATTACGTAATATTGTTGTATATCATTAGTGTATGGTGATGCAGGAACAAACACTGACACAGACATATCACACGGTGTTTGATATTGTTAGGGGCCAACATGATTTGAGGACTTATTTGGCTGCCATCAGCCGGATTGGTGATGTCACCTACAAATGTTTGTCATCTATTTTGGATCACCGTAGACTTATGCAATCACCAGTAGACATTCAATAGCCATCATTTATAGCACCAGTGCCTGCACGCTAACTTGGTGTACGTATTCCACGACAGCCAGTTGCACACTCACATGGACAGACATCCTCATCGATCATGGATACTGCTTCGACATCATTACATGCAGGCCCATCGGCTTCATATGTTCCCTAGACCACCGGAGTGTGTCCACCTACACCATATATCCCCATTGCTGATTATTGCAGTCCACCACTAGTTGTTGACCATGCCACTACACCACCGATTAACCCTCTTATATAGAAACCTACAGTGACATCATCCGTTCCACCACTGACCTCACTAGACGTGGATACATTGCTGTCACCATGCACACCTTCACAGGAGCTAGTGGTTACAGGAGATGTGGCACATGTACTGGACTAGATAGCTATATCACTTTCCAATGTGGCTTGTATTCCACAGACTGTCCCACCATTGCCCCATCGTCCTACCTCTCCTATCCCATATGAGGATTTTTTCGATGATGCTGAGGTTCTTATTGAGGGAGTGACACAGAAGCCATCACTTTCACACAGAGGGTGGGGCAGAGGTGGGCATGGAGTTAATTATCCTGCCCATCATGCACATGATCTTGTAGATGGTGGCGTGACTCAAGAGATTCCAGCTCCTCCTGATGGACAATGGCCCAAGCAACAGAGAAGACCACCACCTTGTGGGACGTAGTCCATTTTTTTTATCAATGTTTTATATAAATTGTGTTAATTAGTGATGTATATAAAAACTCTGTGGGTTCATATTTTGAAATATTGTACTTCCATTACTGCATTTCAAATTAGTTATCAAATACTCTATGCAACGTTTTTTTAACCAACTTTAACGCAATTTATAGAATACAAATGGACACTACTAATTGGAGTAATACACCATATTTCATAGAAACATAATAAAGCAACACACTGGAAACACAAATACAACAATAATATCTAAATGTTACAACACAAGAGTTGCATAAGAATTCTTCATGGGTCTTTATCTTTATTAAATATCTCCACATCAGAAATCCATCCATCTTCCTCACTCATTTGGAAGCTTAAAATTGCTTCTTGCATCCTCCATTCTGCAGGATGGTCTCTTACGATGAGACGGAGGTTGTACCGATTGCAATAGATAGTCATTTGATTATTTTTAGCTCGAATACGAAACAATGCTTGCTCTAATTCTTGAGGAGTGGTAATAGGCATACCAATGGCAACTTTTCAAGGCCTTCATATATTGCAAGAACGTAAATCTAAGGTTAGATTTTCTCTTTCCGTCAAACGATACTGTCATTCCGCCATCATTGTGTTTCTAGCCATTCGTGAATAGTGTAAGTGAGGATTTATTGGATAAAAAAACTCATCCTCTGATTCTCAATGATAACCCATAGTTTCAAACATTGTTTATGGACTATAATTCATGGTTAGAGATGAAGTATGTACATTGAACATTACACATGCGTTAAAACTTATATGCATTATGGATGCGAGTACGGCAATCTACAGCCTTAATGAATGACATTGATGTAGTTGCCATGTTTCATTTGTTTCTTGTTCAGCAGCCTATGTGAATGAAGTGTCTTAGCACTATTTTAAATAAAAACAAACCAATAAATTGATAATACATTGCATTGCACATCAATGCACTGGTGTGTAGTCATAATCAAAACCCTGTGACCACAAACTAGTTCAACAACAAAAACCCTGATACTATTGAATGTTTCATTGAATTTGATTAAATATATAGTTGGGATGTGAGGTGGCCTGTGTAGTCACAATGAAAAAAACACTGATGCATTTGTCCTTTTAGCAGTGTGAATCCGAGTCTAGTAACTTCAATGAATGAGACGTCTTAGTGTATAGTAACACTAATAGGTAACAGTGTGTAGTCACACTAAATGCACTCTTATTTCAATGTACGACCATCAACTCAAATAAAAAGGTAACTACACCTTACTGCATTGATGACAAATATGCTTATCCAACAAAATAAATGACTACACGCTACTTTATTGAACACAATAACCAAAACATTACTATGTAACAATCATCCATTGAAACCACTATAAAAACACAATAAGGGGTGGTTGATATTGCATGTATTGAACGTTATGTCTACATCAAGACCATCTACCATCAATAACAGCCATAGACATCAACGAGTTTGGTTGTTACACAAATGAAATAATGATTATAAGAGTGAGAGATTTTTTGATCCAAAAGAGTAATATGCCAGACTCCAATGAGAATGGGCTTTCCGTGCTAATAAATCACACTCATTATGAATAGATCTAAGAGAACTTGGCATACCGGTGCCACATAGACTTTCACTTTTCATGCCCTGAAAGGATAGAGTGGACTACAAAGCAGCAGTTAAACATGTACAAAAGGAGAATAATAGGATGATGGTGCGTAAGTGTTGATATTATATGCTCCAATTAGCAACTGACATGGTGGCCAATGCATTTGGAAGGGAGTTGACAACTATTAAGCGATCTACTATATTGTCTAATGAACAATACCTATCAGATGAATATGCCTGATGAAGATTAACATATGTAATTAGTGTCCAACTGATTGTGCATATAACAAATGTAACTAGCATTCAAAAATGTGTAAATTACTAGAAACAAAATGTATAGGTGCACATCAAATACACAATTCAGCCAAACCAATAAGGGTATTTCTTCAAGCAATGAACAAAATAGTTCATCTTCAGCCAACAAATGTGAATGTTCAATTAATAGATCAACATCGATGAATAGAGTTCCTTCTATTATATCATATACAGATTTCAGTGGTTCAACGTGGAATGGACGAAAGCATGAGTTTTGCAATGAGCCAATCAACCTTTATCACTGTTAAGTTGGACATTTAATTGTTGGGCTTGCAACCAGTCTCCAGGTGCTCATATCGAACTCATACTAAGATGGCGACAATTATATGACAAGCATTGTGACTTTGAAGTATTTTGTCGTTGACATGGACTTGCGGTACTGAATGCACGTTCGACTAATGTNTTTTCAAGGCCTTCATATATTGCAAGAACGTAAATCTAAGGTTAGATTTTCTCTTTCCGTCAAACGATACTGTCATTCCGCCATCATTGTGTTTCTAGCCATTCGTGAATAGTGTAAGTGAGGATTTATTGGATAAAAAAACTCATCCTCTGATTCTCAATGATAACCCATAGTTTCAAACATTGTTTATGGACTATAATTCATGGTTAGAGATGAAGTATGTACATTGAACATTACACATGCGTTAAAACTTATATGCATTATGGATGCGAGTACGGCAATCTACAGCCTTAATGAATGACATTGATGTAGTTGCCATGTTTCATTTGTTTCTTGTTCAGCAGCCTATGTGAATGAAGTGTCTTAGCACTATTTTAAATAAAAACAAACCAATAAATTGATAATACATTGCATTGCACATCAATGCACTGGTGTGTAGTCATAATCAAAACCCTGTGACCACAAACTAGTTCAACAACAAAAACCCTGATACTATTGAATGTTTCATTGAATTTGATTAAATATATAGTTGGGATGTGAGGTGGCCTGTGTAGTCACAATGAAAAAAACACTGATGCATTTGTCCTTTTAGCAGTGTGAATCCGAGTCTAGTAACTTCAATGAATGAGACGTCTTAGTGTATAGTAACACTAATAGGTAACAGTGTGTAGTCACACTAAATGCACTCTTATTTCAATGTACGACCATCAACTCAAATAAAAAGGTAACTACACCTTACTGCATTGATGACAAATATGCTTATCCAACAAAATAAATGACTACACGCTACTTTATTGAACACAATAACCAAAACATTACTATGTAACAATCATCCATTGAAACCACTATAAAAACACAATAAGGGGTGGTTGATATTGCATGTATTGAACGTTATGTCTACATCAAGACCATCTACCATCAATAACAGCCATAGACATCAACGAGTTTGGTTGTTACACAAATGAAATAATGATTATAAGAGTGAGAGATTTTTTGATCCAAAAGAGTAATATGCCAGACTCCAATGAGAATGGGCTTTCCGTGCTAATAAATCACACTCATTATGAATAGATCTAAGAGAACTTGGCATACCGGTGCCACATAGACTTTCACTTTTCATGCCCTGAAAGGATAGAGTGGACTACAAAGCAGCAGTTAAACATGTACAAAAGGAGAATAATAGGATGATGGTGCGTAAGTGTTGATATTATATGCTCCAATTAGCAACTGACATGGTGGCCAATGCATTTGGAAGGGAGTTGACAACTATTAAGCGATCTACTATATTGTCTAATGAACAATACCTATCAGATGAATATGCCTGATGAAGATTAACATATGTAATTAGTGTCCAACTGATTGTGCATATAACAAATGTAACTAGCATTCAAAAATGTGTAAATTACTAGAAACAAAATGTATAGGTGCACATCAAATACACAATTCAGCCAAACCAATAAGGGTATTTCTTCAAGCAATGAACAAAATAGTTCATCTTCAGCCAACAAATGTGAATGTTCAATTAATAGATCAACATCGATGAATAGAGTTCCTTCTATTATATCATATACAGATTTCAGTGGTTCAACGTGGAATGGACGAAAGCATGAGTTTTGCAATGAGCCAATCAACCTTTATCACTGTTAAGTTGGACATTTAATTGTTGGGCTTGCAACCAGTCTCCAGGTGCTCATATCGAACTCATACTAAGATGGCGACAATTATATGACAAGCATTGTGACTTTGAAGTATTTTGTCGTTGACATGGACTTGCGGTACTGAATGCACGTTCGACTAATGTTTACGATCCACAAAATTCAAACAATCATGGCGAGATCATATCAAGACTTGAACTTGAAAATGATCAAATGTAGCATCGACTTGATCGTTTGCATGCAATCGAGTATGCAAAAACAGAGCATTTTGATCTTGAATATGCCAAAATTTAAATTTTAGAGGATCCGTTACTTGTTTCCGATCCTAAATTTTTTGATTTCTCTGATTTGGACAATGATGCATCAGACACTTTTATTCCATCAAGTTTATGTGTACTCGGTTATCTTCTATGATGTTTTGAACATCAACCACTTTATTGACACCCTTTTACCTCATCAATTTTACTGGAAAGTGTCATAAAATATATGTTTTGTTTTTTGGTTATGAATAAGTTAGATTTTTACAAACACTCAACTTTGTTTTAATAGACATTATTGTCGACATCAATCACACTCCCCCTGTCAAGAAAGAATCAGAACTGGAGAATTGATAGATTTGGAAGTAACCTTGGAGAATGAAAATATTCGAAAGGTACCACCAACAACAAAAAATAAAACTAAAACAACTAAAAATTTTGAATAGAAAAATATCATTTCTAACTCAAACTATATTCTGAAAAATAGAAATATGTAATTTCTATATAAGTGTACGATAAAATGTGCATGCTCAGATTGAGAAAGACAAAAAGCAAAGTACCTCCCAAAGGAAAACACAACATCTTATGTTTGAATGTTAAATTAAAATTATTTAAATGTAAAAATTTTGAAATAATCAAAATATATATTTTTTTTAATTTTTATTTATTTTGAAAAAAAATAACAATAACTTGATGATTAAAAACAAAGAGGGTGGCATATAAAACATCAGTACAAATAACGTTTTTTAAAATGTCAATACAAATAACGTTTTTTAGAAACATTATTTGGACCAACATTTTCTGTAAAACGTCATTTGCACTGACGTTTTATATGGCCACTACGTTTTTCTTATTCAACTAAAACGGTTACTTGGACTGATGTTTTTTTATGATAAAAACGTAATCCTGAGTAACGTTTTATTATTAAAAACATTAGTTGAAATGATGTTTTTAAAACTACTTGGGTTTTAGAAATAGTTTGAAAACAACCCTCTTTTGGGTATAAGTTTGAAAAACCCCTTGAGTTTGGGTAAAAGCTTGGGGAGAGAGACCTAGTGTTGACTTGGACTGTGTGCACGTCGACAGTGGGTTAGCCAATGGTTGGGGGGTGTGACTATTCGACTAGATGGAGCTGACCTAGACTATGTACTCGTCAGTGATGGATGGAGCAATGGCAAAGAACACGAGAGAGAGAGAGAGAGATGGGCGTCCGACAAGGTTGGAGGCCATGAATAGGGTTTGAGTTTTGGGCAGGATTTTTAAAAAAAAATTAAGAAGGATTGTGTGTCATTTGATGAAATCGGATAAATTTGAACCATTTAGATAATATAAGATGAATTCTAAATTATTATTGAGCTTTGTTAGGTTGAAAAATTCAAAATAGACTATGTTTTATTATTATAAATTCAAATATTGATGTGAATTCATACAATATTTTTGAAATAATTGGGATAGTTCACTAAAGTCATACAATTATTTTCAAAATTTTAAAATAAGTGCCTTTCTGGTTTGAAAACTTAGCGAGTAAAATAACTAGTGATAATAGTTCGAAACATTCATATTTTTGTTTCCATGTTTTGTTAAAGAATAATGTTATTTAGATCAAATTTACTAATATAATTTATTGATATAAGTAATTATTATTGTCATATTAACAACTTGTCTGAATATTAAATATGATACACTATCAATCTAATAGCGATAGATTTAATCAGGTAAATGTGACTATAAATTGAATTTAGATAGCATTATTGGTGGACGACTATTACAATGGTAAGTTAATAACTTGTCCAATAACATAATGGAGAAAGTTAGGCTATGCACTGTAATTTACCATTATCCAATAATACATCCTTACATTGAACTGCAATTACAGATACGTGCTCTTATATTAAGGAGTCTCTGGATAACTTGGTGACACTCACATCTGTTTCCAGGGTTAGTTTAGTCATTTTAGTAATTTGAAATCTCAAAAACGTTGTATTTACTCCATAAAAAGTCAATGTTATAACATGTCCCTCCTTTCAAATTTACTCCATGGCTGGACTGTACTACTAAGTAAAACCAAGAGACTGTCTTGGATGCCTCAAATGAAATGCCATTTATTTCATATTTTGAATGATTTCTCCATGAAGATACCTAAATAATGAAGTTTATATTTGTGATACAAAAAAATGGGTTAAGATTAAGCTCGAACCAACCAGTTCGGGCATCTAAACTCAGACCACGCAGCTCATGATGAATACCACAGAGTGCACAAGTCAGTAATCTCCAGCAACGAGATCCTCGTTGGCATCATGAGAGCAACAACTGGAACCTTCCAATAGGTTGTGTAACTCGCAATGGCCCAACATTCTGATAGATAAGTTGCAACTGCCTCAACACTATCCACGCTAATTACGCAAAGAGAGCGTCGGTTACAAGAGGGTGGCAAGGATCATGCAAGGCATCTGAAGACTATAAATAGGAGTCAAATCCCTCACAATGTGTTCAAGCAATTATCTGCACAATTACCCTATATAATCTTCTCTTTTGATTTATAGAAAACTCCCCATAAGTAATAGGCTCTGTTAGAGTGGATTAGTTGAGCTCTTAAACTGGTAAACTACTATAAATCTTCTGACTACTATTCCTCAAATTACATTGCCTAACCCTCAAGAGCCTAGAAAGTTTGACTGTACATTCCAGTAATTTCCAAACCTCTAGATAACACGCCTCTCTGCACATCTGTGTGGAACATCACCATCAATATCATTTCTTGTAATACAAAGTATATTTGTTTTGAAAAATATTGATCAAATTTTAACTATATAATCAAAATGATCAAATTAAATTAACACTATAGTTTTTTTGGGTAAATAAATTAACAAAATAGTTGGTGTATTAAATATTTCTTGCATATCAATCATACTTTTGTGTTAACCATTTTATCATATCTGTGCCGTACCATATTATGTCTGAGTGTAATTCACAAGAAGCTTGTGTTATACATCTCTATCCATTTTGGCGCCATAAGAAGCATGCGCAGTGAAAAATACACATATTTATGGTTTCTAACTTTCCTGGTTTTACCTATCGGAAAACAAAGAAAAAAAATACTTTCTTGCTTTTACTTCAGCTCTACTTGAGGACCAGTTTTGATGGTACTCTAAATTGACAGGACTAAACCACATAATGGTCTAGGGAGTGGCTCAGAAAGTGTGTGAACATGTGTATGTGATTGAAAGTATGCTAAATGTTAAGTGTAAGATGAAGACAACAGTATCAGTGATTCACCATAACTGAAAGAGTAAGGTTACATCTACTGTAAAGGAGACGCTTGTTCCTTAGGAGTTGTACTACTTGAAGAAGAAGATTGTTGTTACAAGATATTCTGCTGAAAGCCTTTTACAAAATAATGTGTAGGTTACTGCTAGGGTGGTCTTCTTTTTTCTTTTTTTTGTAGTATCGTTTGCTATTTATGGATCCCGTTGTGTTAGGGTTTCTTGGTGATTCCTTTTCTGGTTGATTCTGTAGTCCCCTCTTCATTTGTCCTGTGACTGGATCTGCCATCCTTGACACTTTTCTGCATCTACTATGCCTAGAATGGAATACGTGAGTCATCTCCATTACCGATGGACATTCGTCCGTTAGGATTGTCAGGTATTGTCCCTTTGTCCCTTGTCCACGTGTCGCGATATAGCTTTTGGTAAATAGCTTAATGTCATGCTCCCAATTTCCGAGCTGATATTTGTACTAAGCTTGCCAATGTCGAGCTACCACCTATTTCAAGCTAGTTTATTGTGGGTTTCTATGGGGTTGGGCCACAGTCCAAACCGGGCCCAATGAACGCTATCTGCATGAGGCGCTTGGGTCGTCTTAGATGGGCCTAAAGGATTTTTGGCTCTAGAGGGGATCCAAACTTAAATCTATCATCATCAAATTCGTTTAAGGTAACCGTTAAATTCACTTGAAATTGAGATTAAATCGCATTAAATTAAATTAGCAAATTGAGTATACTGCTTTTTTTTTTTTGTCAAAATTTGATGAAAGAATCAACAGCACGAGGCAAAGGACAAATTTACATTTCGACAAAGTTTCAATAATTGATTTTTCTTATCCAGAGAATGGTTGGAAGGCGTCAATTTAAAACCAAGATGTGAGGGGCTTGAATTGGAAGCTCCTTAATCATTCTTTTAGCAGGTGGGTGGGTATTTTTCTTTAATGATAGATAAACTTGTTCCCTGATTAAAGGAAGACTTGACTTTTAGTTTCCTTTACCCGACCCCTTTCGGATTTAAAATGTGAGACTTGTACAATGATGAATGAGGCTGCTAAGTAGCTGGTGTGATAAAATTTTAGTTTGCAAAATAATGGCAAGGATTATGTCGTGTTTGCACTACAAAAGAAGCAAGATTCAAAATTTTAAGCTCTTAGTTCGGATGAAGAGTCTCATGAACGGGTCCAACCCTAAGCCAATTATTTTGGAATGCATGCATTGATTATTATAATCTATTATGGGCACTATATCCTTATAACACTTATTTCAGTACAAAAAAAAATGTTTTTAAAATTAAATAGATAAAATCCTACCAAAGATTGAATAGGTCATAAGAAAATTTGAGTCTTAAATAGGGAGACAAAAATATTAATACAAAAAGCCAGAGTTATCACTTTATGCCTTAAATTATCTTGAGCTCACCCTAAAAAAGTATTAACCATCGAAATTAATTCACTGCATCAGGATAATATAGTTATTAAACTTAACCTGAACATCGCCCTAACAAAAATACTGGATTAATTAATCATTGATTTGACCGTTAGATTATTTGGTGAGATTAATCGCACAACAAGACATTAAAAATAATTGAATTTATAAAATGTATCAAATAGAAACAAATATAGAAAATATCAAACTTATAGATGAGACATCAGATCACCGAGTTGAATTGCTAGGGCAGACCGAATTTACTAACACTGCTCAGGATATCACTGAGGTTGCACTGTATGTAGCCTTTAACATAAATTATTGGCAAGCTTTAAGTCTCATCGAACTTTTGTTGTTCGGTTCAATCAAACAATACCCCTGGAAATAAAACACTTTTCGTAACATCACGTAATTTAAGGCCCGGTTCCTANATTTACATTTCGACAAAGTTTCAATAATTGATTTTTCTTATCCAGAGAATGGTTGGAAGGCGTCAATTTAAAACCAAGATGTGAGGGGCTTGAATTGGAAGCTCCTTAATCATTCTTTTAGCAGGTGGGTGGGTATTTTTCTTTAATGATAGATAAACTTGTTCCCTGATTAAAGGAAGACTTGACTTTTAGTTTCCTTTACCCGACCCCTTTCGGATTTAAAATGTGAGACTTGTACAATGATGAATGAGGCTGCTAAGTAGCTGGTGTGATAAAATTTTAGTTTGCAAAATAATGGCAAGGATTATGTCGTGTTTGCACTACAAAAGAAGCAAGATTCAAAATTTTAAGCTCTTAGTTCGGATGAAGAGTCTCATGAACGGGTCCAACCCTAAGCCAATTATTTTGGAATGCATGCATTGATTATTATAATCTATTATGGGCACTATATCCTTATAACACTTATTTCAGTACAAAAAAAAATGTTTTTAAAATTAAATAGATAAAATCCTACCAAAGATTGAATAGGTCATAAGAAAATTTGAGTCTTAAATAGGGAGACAAAAATATTAATACAAAAAGCCAGAGTTATCACTTTATGCCTTAAATTATCTTGAGCTCACCCTAAAAAAGTATTAACCATCGAAATTAATTCACTGCATCAGGATAATATAGTTATTAAACTTAACCTGAACATCGCCCTAACAAAAATACTGGATTAATTAATCATTGATTTGACCGTTAGATTATTTGGTGAGATTAATCGCACAACAAGACATTAAAAATAATTGAATTTATAAAATGTATCAAATAGAAACAAATATAGAAAATATCAAACTTATAGATGAGACATCAGATCACCGAGTTGAATTGCTAGGGCAGACCGAATTTACTAACACTGCTCAGGATATCACTGAGGTTGCACTGTATGTAGCCTTTAACATAAATTATTGGCAAGCTTTAAGTCTCATCGAACTTTTGTTGTTCGGTTCAATCAAACAATACCCCTGGAAATAAAACACTTTTCGTAACATCACGTAATTTAAGGCCCGGTTCCTATTTCTAGTCAAGTCATATGACGTAGTTTTTGTTGTAGACGACAATTCACACCTTATTCCCTGGGAGCAAATTTCAAAAAAAAAAAAATCAAAAATATTTTGAAACATTGATTAAAAAACATTGAAAGATTCAGAGCATTAGAGTTTGGATATTCAATCACCGATTTGTTTCAACTTTTTGAAAACATAAACAAAAAGAAAAAAGAAAACAGTTTTATCGTTTCAGTATTTTGGAAATGAAATTTTAATCATTTTACTCCTATTAATCATAGTCCCACGAGTAAATTTTATTTAAACCCCTTAGAATTCTTTATTAAAATGGTTGGACCCTCAGGTACAACAAATAACACTCACATCCTTGGAGATTTTGTGCGTGTATAACACATAGATCTTTCTTTGTCATTGGCTTAATTTCAACATAAAATTTCCAAATCACCCTTGCATGATTTAAAAAAATCTCATAAAAAATCAATAATTTTTTAAATATCAATAAAAACCCCCTAGCCCTATCATTGTGTACCTGAGTTTGTATGGATGATGGAAGAGACGTACATGGTGGTGGTGCTACAACGGTGGAGATGATTTTGGGGCCATAGGTATGCCGAAGTGTGTGTGCATGTTTACTGTTGTGGGTCTGTCGTTGTGTGACAACGTTTATTGTTGTTTGATTAGAGAGATAGAGAAAGATGAGGGATGAAGATGGAGGCAAAGGATGGCGTGTCAATTTTTAACTCAAACACGAATCTGATTCGAATCAAACCCGACACGAATTCAAATCAAACACGACACGAACTTGAAAAAAACACCATTAGTTGACACAAGTAATAAATGAGTCAAATTAAAATTCGACACGAATACCACAATTAATGAATACAGTAGATTGAAACAATTATTTAACGAGTAATATAGATAGAAAATAAGAATTTATAATTTTTTAAATAATATTATATTAATTTTTGTCAAATTAAATATTTTTTTATTATCACGACCATTAACACGAACACGACATATATTGAAAGTGATAGGATACAAAAATAATACGATCGAAAATAACACGACATAAAATTAATATGATATGACACGATCGACACCCTTACGAAAGAAGACGTAACACAGAGACTTGAGAGGGAGTAGACGTAACACAGAGACTTGAGAGGGAGTAGACCGGGTCTAATTGGGTGGTGGTGGAGATATTTTTTGGGGCGGGGGTTGGGTTCCACTTCAGGTTAGGATTTGGACTCATGGTTGTTTGACTTTTGAGTCGATTTTAGTTGATTCTTATTGAAGGGTAAAATAGTAATTTACTATGTTTCATTTGGTTCGCCAGTTTGCCCTTTCCTGACAGGTGTGGTTGTGTTATTTGTCATAACCGAGGGAAACTATTTGATTTAATTATAAAACCCATGAGGTCTGAATGGAAATTACCCTAGTTTCTCCCGGCCGGCCGACATATTTTGGGGTCTAAAACAGAAATGATAAATGAGGCATGTTATTTTTAATATTAATAATTTTTTTATTTTTATTTTTTAAAAATATAAAAATATTAATTAATTTTTTATATTTAAACTTTTATTACCATATTTGAACTTGATAATAAGAGAGAGAAAGAATAATTAAAAATTATGATGATAAATTTAAATTCAATTTTTTTAGAGGGTTAAACTAAATTTTTTAGTAACTTTAATTTTACTATTTGTTTTTTTTCTTTTTTTTTAAAAAAAAAATAAATTTTAGACCTTGTTAATTTTATGACTAAATTAATAGACTCAATCTACTTAAGTTGAAGTCTTTTATTTTGGCATAGATTTAAATTTTGTGTTTGGACTATTACTGCACGCCTATAAATTGTGGGATCTTTCTTGAAGTAAGGCCTTAATTTTTTTTTGAATTGGGTTTTATAAAACTTTTTTAAAGGATTTAAAATATTTATAAATTTAATTTTTTTATATGATATCTAAAAATTTAGTATCTTTTTTAAACCTAAAACACAAACTTTTTTACCTACACTAGGGAGCCGCCCCTGGTCCCTTCCTTTTTATGAGATTTCTAGTGGATGTTGAACTTTTAGCCCCGCAGCATCACGCATGTCAAGCGTTTATCTTAGTTTAGTCTGAGTATGTCAACAATCGAAAAACATGGGTACATATTTTTGGGTTGTCAGTCGGGTTCGTTCTTCCCCCTCCTAATTCTTCAATTTCCTTGATGTTCAAATATTTATTATTAAATTCATTACAATTCAGTCGCAGGTTAATTTAGATCCCTCTAGTACTTAGGGCGTCTCAATTAGAATTCATCTAGTTTCTCCTCTCTTTTTTTTTTGGTTCAATGATTATAATTCCCTCGTAACTTAATTCTAATGAAATTCGAACTCAAGATGTCTAGATTTACAATTCGTCCCTATTATCATTTGAGCAAATCCTTAAGGTCTAATTCATCTAGTTTCATTAGTGGGTTTCTTTGGATCCTCCTAATATTCAATAACTATAAGTTTAATTTTCATTACAACTCATAATGGACTATGATTGAAATAAAGACGAAATTATCAAAAAAAATTGAGATTAGATTAGGCATTGTAGAATTTTTGGACCATAAGATTGGGTTGGTCCCCATGGCCCCACTGCCCACTACTAGATCATGATAATATCTGCCACCCAACAACCCATCGCTTAACTTGCTTTCATTAGTTCAATCAATCACACTTAATGTGAACGGTAAATTACACTTTACCCTCTAAATTATTATTTTTATTTTACTTTATACCCTCAACTATAAAACAAATTTACATTGGAGAAAAACTCCATAGAGCTTTCCCCTAAGTGTGTAGTACTATTTTATTTTATCTTTTTCGTAACTAAATGATTGCTGGAAAAAAAAAAGTCGGTCAGAGAAAAAAAATTTGGAACAAAGTCATAGATATGTATTTTTTTTGATTTTTGACTTGCACATGTGTAATAGACAGTTACTTATTGACAGTACAGACTACTTACATGTGTATTTACCGTCAAAAAATTGATAATCGTTATCTATTAAAGTGATATGAAAAAAAAATAATATTTTAAGATGTAATGTGAGAAATTCTATAGTTGAGAATATATAATAAAATAAGAGTAATAGTCCAAGAAAATAAAGTGTAATTTACACTAATGGTACCCTAGCAGGTCCAGACTATCATTCGTATGCGTGATTGCAAAGAAATGAGATACATAAAGAGATATGAGTGCAGAAACAGAGTCAGAGAGAGAGAAATTTTATAGTGGTTATAGACGGTTAAATATGGTTAAGTACAGTTAAAGGTGGAGTTATTAGTGATTAAGAGGAAATAAATTGGGTTAGTGTAAACATTTTAGGAAGGAAAAATCACCAATAAGTCCTCCTTTCCTTCTAAAATAACTATTAAATCTTATCATATTTACTTTAAAACAATTAAGTCCTAATTTTGATAATTTATTCCCAAGAAATCCTAAACTAAATTAATTATTTTCTTTTTTCAATTTTATCCTCTACGGGCTCAAAAATTACATTTTTATTTAGAATTTATATTTAATTTATTCGTTGGAATATAATTTTTATATCTTAAATTAAAATTCAAGTCAGTTATACTTTTAATTATCAAAGCATTCACTTTATTGATGTGTAAGAGTTCATATGCAAGAGAATCCTACATAGAATAAAAGTCATAATATGCATAAATTTTTTATTTTATCTCTTAAATACAATGTTGCAGCTTTGAATGCTTGAATTCTTTTTTTTTTAGTGCCTTAAAACTGTAATTCTTTTCTAGTTAATTCAAAATGTTGAAGGAGAAGTCTAAATTGTTCATTATGTGTTTCGGATGTTATGCACTAATTAGAAAAAAAAATTCCTTTGAGACACTAATACCAACTATTTTTAGTAAAAATGTAATTATTGAGCTGATGAGAAAGATAAAATTGGAATAAAATATACTATTGATGGAGTTTAAGAATAAATTATCAAAAATAAGACTTAATTATCCTAAGATAAGTATGATAAAATTTAATGATTCTTTTAGGAAAAAAAAAAGACTTATTGATGATAATTCTTTTAGGAATGGATATCAAATCTCTTCCTCTATCTTTATTATTTAGTAGATTGATAGAGGAAGAGTATAGATTAGAATGATATTTTCCTAGAGGAAGAGTATAAAATTTAAGTTTAAATAATATTTTCCTTAACAGTATAGATTAGAATGACACTCCTTCAGTTATTTGATTATTAAAATACCAATTTAACCATTATTGATGACAAATCGATGTTTTTCATCCACACCTAGAGGAAAATTTCTGAATTATATGACTTTTAAGAATGAAATACATGTATATAAACAGTAATAAACAATAAACTCTAAAATGTTATAGGAGAAAATTTGATATAAAAAATCTTACAAAAGAAAAAGCAGGAAAGCAACTCTTTTTAAATATCATAAGTAGAAAGAAAAGGAAATTAACATTTTGAGCAGCTCTTTTTAATATTAATAGTTGAATAAAAAAATAAAATAATTTTTTGGGCAACTCTTTTCAATATTATAAGGAAAACAAAAAAGAAATATCAAAATAAAGTCTTGTCTCCAAAGATCTGACATGGTGGATGCAGTCGACATCGAACGAGGTTGGTGATGATGGTGGAGGTCACCAGCACTGGAGTTTTACCATTTCAACCAAATCATGTTTGGGTGTGGGTGTGGGTGTGGGTGTGGGTGTTTGAGAGAGAGAAACTAGAATTATCTTACTTTGTTTTGAAGCAACTAGAAATATTTTGCTTTAATGGACCTCGACAAATGTCCTTTTAATTATTCTCCTAGTCAATTCTATTTGGCTTGTAGTACAGTTTCATAAAATCCAACAGCTCTCTGCACACATGTTTCGTTTGGATTCTTGGAGTTACATTGAATTAACTCAGTCCAATAAAATATTAAATTACGTTTGGATTAAATCATAGGGTCCAATCTTGTTACGCGAGGTAATAATGTTATAATGGGTTCATTTGAAGTCAACTTTTTTGGATACAAAACATGTGATTGAAAAGTGAAATAAAAAAATCAAAGTTAAAAAAATTCTTAGGACTCTTTTGATGGAATCGTCGACTTTTTTCCTAAAAGTTCTCGTATAAACTCTATTTTTTAATTTTTTCTTAATACTGATAAAATCTATTTTTGTCCAAAAAACTTATGGAAAAGTCGCTTAGGTTCAAACAAATCAGACTTCTTTTCTTATGAATCCTCTTAAAAGCTGAAGTTTTCAACCACCTCCAAACTGGACTAATATCAATAATGCCATATAAACGGTACAAATTAATCTTCTGTTATAAAATTTTTCCTGATTGAGATTAGAATCAAAAGCAACAAGAGGACTTATGGTTTTAAATTAAATTGGATGGAATGGTGTTCTGGTATTTTTCAACTTATTACCATATCCAATGCAAATATGGGATTGATATAAAGATCATTGACTCACACCTTGTCCAAACCTTGAACCAAATATGGTGTAGATAGAATAAAATAAATAGAATAGCAATTTCTACTGGTATATATTAAATTGAAATTAATTATCAAATCTTATCTTATATTGTACTGGAATCAATTTTTTCAGTGACGCCACTCATTTAACCGTCATTTAAGAAATGATATACATTTGAGTTTTATTTTTTGGATTCTATTTAAATTATATAATATTTTCTTTTTCTTAGTCAATTGAACCTTACCCAACGGAGAACTTTTGATTTATGTAGAGTTTTTTTTTTTTTTTTTTTTCTAATCACGAGGTTAGAGCTCAACCCTTAATTTTGACAAAGATTGATTTCTTATGTTTCTTTTTAAGGTTTTATTACGTCATATTTTTTTGTTTCTTTTCACCACTCTATAGATGAACTGTTTTGAAATGTAATATTAGATTAATCATTACAATAACAATATATTGATGTAGATAAAAAAATATTAGAATAAATTACACATATGACTTTTAAATTATGACTCTTATGTTAATTAAGCTCATAAACTTTTTTTTGTGTCAATTGAGCTTTTTTGTCTGACTTCATTAGATTTTCTAACATAAAATGGTAAAGTGTGTCACGTGAATTAGAATAAAATATACATATCACCCTCAAACTATGTCATTAATATCAACTAAGCCCCTAATATTTTTTTTATCAATTGAGCTTCTCAACTCTCTAATAATGTTAATTGAGTCATTCTGTCTTTTTTGTGTCATATGGTCACGTAAGTGACACACTCTAACAAAGGCAGACACAATAACTCAATTGACACAATTAGAGAGTTCATGAGTTTAATTGATAAAAAAAAAAAATGAGACTTAATTGACACAAGAATTTTAACTTGAGAGTTATATGTGTAGTTTATTTGAATTTTTAACAAAGCTTTGATGGATTTTAGTTTTAGTAAATAATAATGTCACTCGAATTAAATGTCTTGATAATGTTTGTTGTTAGCGTTGAATTAACAAAAAATCAATTCAAATACACCATAGGGTCAAGTCATGAGAGATTTATTCCTCATTTTTTTTGGAGAGGGGAGAGGGAGAGGGGGAGGGGAGACTTAAATCATTGACCTTGATAATGCACAAATTGGTTTGCACACCACCTGTCAATTAAATAGTATAAAAATATAGTAAAATAAGTTGAGGGAGAGAAGACAAGGTTTATAGTGGTTCGGTCAACGTGATCTACGTCCAGTTTAAATCGCAAAGATCACCGGTATTGAGAATTGGTCGCCCTAGGATAATGTTGGAGGTCGAAGGGTAATCTATCACCAGGAAGTTGACCATGATCATGGAGCTTCGAGTTGTCATTTCAATAGTGACAGGTAAGGTGATGGACCCTAGGGGATACGCCTTCTCCCCTGATAACCCAATGAGGGGTGACCTGATGGACTGCAAACTTTTTTCTGTCCAAGTTGAGCTTGTCATAAGCCTCTATGAACAAAATATCTGCAGAGCTGCCGTTGTCCACGAGAATCATTCGTACCTGAAAGTTAGCGACGGTCATGGTGAGCACCAGAGGGTTGTCATGGAGGTGCTATATTCCTTCCAAATCTTTGTTTGAGAAGGATATAACCTCACTGCTGCCATGCTTGGGCGCCTTGGATGGGTGCAACTCGTCAGTGTGCCTAGCTTTCCTGGCGTGAGCCTTCATAGCGGAGAGAAACTTTCCTCCCCTTGCTAGTCCTCTAGAAATGGTGTGAATTTCTCCAATGGGCTGTTGGTCTTCCTAATTACAAGGTGGTGAAGGTGTCTGACCTCTATCAGCAACAAACTGACGAAGGTGACCCCGCTGTATGAGCTCATCAATTTGTCTGTTGAGGTCATAACAATCATCGGTGTCATGACCGTGGTCGCAATGAAAATGACAATATTTATTTAGGTTCCTATGATTTGGAGGAGACTTTATTCTCCCAGGCCACTTTACTGTGGAGTCATCTTGGATTTGCAATAGGATGTGCCCGATAGCAGCATTGAGAGAGTGAAGGCTTGTCGATCTCTCTAGGGAGCAAGACTGAGCTAGTCTTTGGCAGGTGCCCTCTCTGTCCTACTACGTTTGTTACTACTCTCATTCTTGTCATCCCTGTCTCTTTCTTTTCTTTTCTCCCCAGCTTTAAAAGACTCATCTTATCTTACCCTTATAATATCCTCAGTATTTATGTATTTNTGTAGTTTATTTGAATTTTTAACAAAGCTTTGATGGATTTTAGTTTTAGTAAATAATAATGTCACTCGAATTAAATGTCTTGATAATGTTTGTTGTTAGCGTTGAATTAACAAAAAATCAATTCAAATACACCATAGGGTCAAGTCATGAGAGATTTATTCCTCATTTTTTTTGGAGAGGGGAGAGGGAGAGGGGGAGGGGAGACTTAAATCATTGACCTTGATAATGCACAAATTGGTTTGCACACCACCTGTCAATTAAATAGTATAAAAATATAGTAAAATAAGTTGAGGGAGAGAAGACAAGGTTTATAGTGGTTCGGTCAACGTGATCTACGTCCAGTTTAAATCGCAAAGATCACCGGTATTGAGAATTGGTCGCCCTAGGATAATGTTGGAGGTCGAAGGGTAATCTATCACCAGGAAGTTGACCATGATCATGGAGCTTCGAGTTGTCATTTCAATAGTGACAGGTAAGGTGATGGACCCTAGGGGATACGCCTTCTCCCCTGATAACCCAATGAGGGGTGACCTGATGGACTGCAAACTTTTTTCTGTCCAAGTTGAGCTTGTCATAAGCCTCTATGAACAAAATATCTGCAGAGCTGCCGTTGTCCACGAGAATCATTCGTACCTGAAAGTTAGCGACGGTCATGGTGAGCACCAGAGGGTTGTCATGGAGGTGCTATATTCCTTCCAAATCTTTGTTTGAGAAGGATATAACCTCACTGCTGCCATGCTTGGGCGCCTTGGATGGGTGCAACTCGTCAGTGTGCCTAGCTTTCCTGGCGTGAGCCTTCATAGCGGAGAGAAACTTTCCTCCCCTTGCTAGTCCTCTAGAAATGGTGTGAATTTCTCCAATGGGCTGTTGGTCTTCCTAATTACAAGGTGGTGAAGGTGTCTGACCTCTATCAGCAACAAACTGACGAAGGTGACCCCGCTGTATGAGCTCATCAATTTGTCTGTTGAGGTCATAACAATCATCGGTGTCATGACCGTGGTCGCAATGAAAATGACAATATTTATTTAGGTTCCTATGATTTGGAGGAGACTTTATTCTCCCAGGCCACTTTACTGTGGAGTCATCTTGGATTTGCAATAGGATGTGCCCGATAGCAGCATTGAGAGAGTGAAGGCTTGTCGATCTCTCTAGGGAGCAAGACTGAGCTAGTCTTTGGCAGGTGCCCTCTCTGTCCTACTACGTTTGTTACTACTCTCATTCTTGTCATCCCTGTCTCTTTCTTTTCTTTTCTCCCCAGCTTTAAAAGACTCATCTTATCTTACCCTTATAATATCCTCAGTATTTATGTATTTTTGGGCCTTTGCTAGCAGTTCTGGCATGCTCTTCGATGGGTGCTTCATCACGGGAAAGAGAAAGCTTGACAATCGGAGGCTTCCTAGGAAGGCAGTCATGTTGACCTTATCATCGGGCTCCTCAACTTGAAGGATTTTCTCGTTAAAACGAATGAGGTAGCTCCTCAGGCTCTCGTCTTGATTCTACTTTATGCTCAATAGGTAAGTAACAAGTTTTTGGTGGCGGCGTCCTCCAATGAAGTGTGACACAAAGGACCTACTAAGCTCAGCAAATGAGCCAATAGAGGCTGGGGAGAGTTTGGTGAATTATTGTCGAGCGGATCCCTTCAAGATGGTTTGGAACGCTCTACACGTGATTTCATCGGGGACGTTATATAGCTGCATTAAGGTCTTAAAAGTTTTGAGGTGGTCCAATGGATCCTTTTCATACCATCAAAGGTTTCGATGGATGACATCTTGAATTTATGAGGAAGTGGAAAGTTTGCCACGTCAGATTTGAAAGGTGTATCGATCCGACTTACGAGGTAGTCCACTGTCTCAGATCCTTGTGCCTTCATGGCATTGAAGACGTCACCTAGTTGATTTTGTATCTCCTTAATTTTTTCGTCCCAGTGATTGGGAGAAGGTCCTTTGGAATTTTCACATAAATGACTCTAATGCTTCATACTTTAGTTTTCATTCTCATCCTTTTTGAAAGGAGGGTCTCTACCATGGGGAGTAGGAGCAAGGTAGGGGTAGGGGTTAGAAGAAGAGGTCCCTAATGATAGGCCCCCCTGTGTGGGGTGCCCAAGGGAACTCCCAAAAGTGGGGCACCCCTATGGGGAGCGCCTAGGTGGGAAGCTCCTTGATGACCAGGGAGTAAAGTTCCTCTGGCTTGAGGTCCAGGCTGCGCTCCTCCTTGTTGCTCGAGCATCAATTGTAGAATTTGTTGATTTTGGGCTATAAGTTGCTACATTGTGTCCAGCATCTGTTTTGCATGTGGGATGGGATTGGTAGGTGGAGGAGCAACCTCCTCCTCTCGTGGTGGAATGTCTTCAGGTTGATTCATGGATACCGGTGGTGATCGCCTTTGATTCAGTAAAGAAAGTGTTTACGTAAGAATTTCGTCGTTCCCACAGATGACACCAAACTGATGATGCACAAATTGGTTTGCACACCACCTGTCAAGTAAGCAATATAAAATATAGTAAAATAAGTTGAGGGAGAGAGAAGGCAAGGTTTATAGTGGTTCAGTCAACATAACCTACGTCCACTTTGAATGACAAGGATCACCGATATTTTATTAACTCCGATGTGTAGAGAGAGCAAAGAGTTACAAGCTTTGAGAGGAGGAGGAGAGAATTATACTCCAATGAATCTGATGCACTCCAAGTGTTGATGGAGCTTACAATTTATAGTCGCTCAATATAGTAATTGAATAGTTAGTCTGACAGTTATAACAGATTGAGGTAATTTTATGGTAATTAAGTAGTTGATCTAGCTAAGACGCACCTCTTCTCAACAGGCAAGATAGTTATAATGCTTGAGCTCATTGGTTTTCAAGGCGGCGAGGGTGAGGCTCCTGGATGCTCCTTTGGTGACTTAGCTCCCTGATGAACTCGTCTAGATTGACTGCATTGAGCTGGACTTAGTGGATCTTTTGAAGTTGGGCCTTTAACTTGGACTGGACTTATAATATGAGTTAGATCTTTGGGCGTGGCTCATCAGACCTTAAAAAGACAAAACATTCAAAAAAAAATGAGTATCATTAGATTAAAGGGCCCTAAGTGTTTCTTATAAAACTCTACTTTTGTGCATGGATAACCTACTTTTTGACCAGATTGAAGAGAAGATTAATTGAGACTTGTATAAGCTAGCTCAGACATTTTGACCTCTGAACCAAAAATAAATAAAAAAAAATTCAATCCAAATACATTATTAACCTAAGTAAATTTCATCTGGCAAGTTGAATCCAAGTACTATTATCACTCGTCATCAAGTGTCACACAATAGACTGAATAATTTTTATAGTTTGATGGTGAAATTTGATCTGAAGTAATAAAATCAATCCCAAGTGAAGGTACACCAACTCAATAATAGCATCTTGTATTTTCCAATTTCATCATTAAAAAATGTTGACTTCAGAGGTCTACTGTTTTTTTTTCTATCAGAGGTGTACTTGGAATCATCTCACAAGAGAACGATGCAGCTTACATATCTATTTCGTCACATTCCACCACATTATCATCATGCGCGCGTGTGTTTCAAATTACTACAAAAAAATATGTGATCAATACTCGAATTGGAAATATCAAGATGAATATGTGATAAAATTAAAAAAATAAAATTAAAAATGAAATCACTAGAAAAAAATAAGAGATAATATATATCAAAGAAAAATTAAAATGAATTTAAGTGGTTTCGTCATGTTTATAGAGTACTCACTACAACATCGATGATCAAGGACAGAGCCAAGATTTATGTAAAATGGAAAAAATTATAAATCAGTTGTTATATTAAAATTATAATGTTATAATTATTCAATTTATTATAAATACGTTGATATGTTGATTCTAAAAAATAATTAATCAAAATACATTTATTTCAATTATTATTTATAATAATTAACTTTTAAGTATAAAAAATATATAGTTATAAGAATATGAAAGAAGAATTTAATCTATCATAAGACACCCAAACTTCAATTTTAAGTTGTCAATCAAAAATAATTTAATTAATTGTTATTAATTTTAGAATTCAAATATAGAAATGTAATTTCACGTGGAATTCAAGACAACCATAGTAAATTGAAAATTTTTAGATATCTTCATGCAATGTGTGCATGCATTCTCTTTTTTCCAAAATTTTAATTTGTTGATGAAATTCTAATTGATCATGCTTGGTTGACTTTCAAACTTATGAAAGAATTTTATTTTTTTTTAAATATAAAGAGTAATAAATGCTATTTGGTGATATAATAATATAAAAAATTAAAATGTTCCAATAGGATGGTATCAAATGAGATACCATGACGAAAGAGGAAACAGTTTAGGCCAAGTTACAATTTTTCAATATTGACTTATAACTCAAAAATAATTGATCACAAAACATATATGTTTTAAAGGTAAATATATCATTTTAAAGATTAATCGTGATCGTCATAACATTTTATGATCCATCACAATATTTATAATCGATCACAAATTTTGTATCTTAACCATTAAAATTTTAATTTTCAGTACGATATCTTATTTTAATATGATAAATTTACCATTATTTTAACTCTTGGAATTATTTATTAGATTTCATCACATAATTTTTAAATCTCAAAATTCATAAATTTTAGAAATATTTTAGTGAGGATAAATTTTAAATATATCTAAAAAAAATTTCAAAATTACACTAGGGACAATTAATCCCATTGCTCCGGTGTAAATCCACCATTGCCGATGATAAAAAGTAATATTTAATGATGCACAAAAATGGTTTTGCACACACGCCTGTTAAGTGTAGGTAATAAATGCAGTGAAATCAATGAGAAAATTAAAGAAGACACAATTTATAGTGGTTCGGTCAATTCGACCTACGTCCACTCTTGAATGGCTTCAGTTGCCGGGTATTTTATTAATTCAAAGGTATGGAGAATAGAGATACAAGTTTTGAGAGAATGGAGAATCAAAGAAGCAGTGGTCTCCGATCGTCGGTCTGTCCCCTGCAAGTGTTGGTGGGGCGTCCCATTTATAGTAGTCTCCTAACAGATTGGAGCTACTTTATAGCAGTTAAGAGATCATTCTTATGGAGATCATGACTTATCATCAAGGTTACTTTATCGCAGCTAAGAGATCATTCTGGTGGAGATCATGACTTATCCTCAAGGCTACTTTATAGCACTAAAAGATCATTCTGGTGGAGATCACGACTTATCCTTAACGGAAGGAGGAGGTTGGGGAGTTCTTCATGAAACGCGGTCAAAGATTGGACCGTTTCTTTCGGTGGTGCAGATAAGCTTCCCATGCTCTTCTCTTGATGACGTGCTAAGCAAAAAGTCTAACCGGTCTTGGACTGTCTTGGGCTTGGTGGATTTAAAATGAGGTTGGGCTCCTCAACTGGGGGTTGGACTTTAACACATAAATTGGACTATTTGGGCTTAACCCATCATTTGCCCCCTAATGCCTCATGTCCAATAAGACTTGGAGAAGGAGGCATTGACTATATTATTATTATTATTATTTTTAAACTTCAAGTCTTTCCCACTTTATTTTGAAGAGGGCCCATAATATTCTATTTGGCCTTTTTATTTTGAAAAGGGCCCATAATTTTCTATTTGAGTTTTTTCCCTCTTGTTGAAAAACCTTAGACTATAAATATAGTCTTCTTCTTCATGTTACCCATTTTACTCATTTTTAAGGTTGAGCACCCACCTCTTGAAAACCTTGAAAACTCAAGTCCTACCCATTTTGTTGAAGCCAAAGTGTGTTCTCCTTGAATCCTTTCAAGAGTGTGATTTCTTCCTTGCTAGTTGAGCTTCTCAAGTAAACAATGTCGATTGAAGAGGGGGTGGCGAAGGTTGAAGAAAGGGAGGAAGTAGGCACCATTTTGGAGAACTTGGAGGCTGGTTTTGAGCATTCGAATGTTGTCTTGGACAGCTTTGGGGCTGTAAATGAAGGGCTGGACAACGAAGGGGAGATGGGCAGCGCGAGGAGTGGCTTGGGCAGCGAAGGGAAGCGACTGGGCCCGCGACTGGGCAGCGCGCGCGCGCGGTGGAGGCCTAGACGGCTGCCTGGGCTCTGCTCCTCCTCTCCTGGACAGCCCAGGCGCGCTGGCCTTGCTGTCCTGGATAGCCCAGGTGCGCTGGACAGCAGCCTAGCTGCTGCTTCTGCTGTCCCAGACAGCTCAGCTGCGCTGGATAGCTTCAGTTCTGCTGCGCTGGACGGCTTTGGAATGCTGGGCAGCAACATTTTTCCATCAAGGGGCGCTGAAAATCAGTCCAAGGTTCATCAGGGAGAGCTAGGCAGTGGCCTGGGAGCACAAGCTGATCCAATTCCCACTTGAGGTGCTGATTTGGGCGCCTTAGGTGCTGATTTTTGCGCCAAAAATTCTGCTTTGTGCAATTTTGAAGGGCCAGACACCCTTCAAGCTACTGGGCAACTTTGTTTTGATGAGCAACAGCAGTCAGGCACACTTCCAGGCGTTGGGCTAGACATTACAAGTAGTAAGGAAGCTTTGGGTGCTGCTCTTGATGATCAAGCCCCCATTGTAGCTCCCCCGATTCAAGTTCCTCAAGACTTTCCCAATGGTGATTTGGACTACTCCTTAAGGCCCCGGAAGAAGAAACGCAAGAGCAAAGTGGGACTTGATGATGACGGGTCTAAGGTGAGCACCCTTTCTAGTTTGTTCCTCTTAGATGAAGATATTTCAAGGCTTGTTTTTACTTATCACATCCCTCCGACCGTGTTGTGCCGTCGAACTGAGTTGGGCGAGCTTGCTTGCGATGACTCTTCCGGGGATATTGTTGTCTACGAGAAAATGCTTGAGGCTGGGTTAAGATTTCCCATGTCCTCCCCCATTTGTTGTGTTTTGCATTACTTTTCTTTGACTCTGGGGCGACTAGCACCCAACGGTTGGAGAGTCCTGCTCGGATTTCTTACATTAATGAGAAAGGTGCACCACGAGGATGCTTCCCCTATGGAGTTTCATGCAGCATATAATTTGAGCGAAACCCTTACACCAAATAAGGGATGATACTATTTTACCGCACAGAGTGGTACAGTGCTTACAGGAACGCGCTGTAATTGCGGCGGCTGGAAATCTTGTTTCTTCTTTATTGGTGGAGAATGGGCTTCAGAAGCCAACAGAGCTTTGGTGCCAACAAATTGGGGTGCTGCTAAAAAACCCGGTATGCTGCACACTTCTTCTTTTTCCTTTTTTTTTATGCGTGTGTGCTCACTTTTCCATGTAGATATACCTGTGCTTTCCTGGGACCAGAAGTGGAAATTGGCGACTGTCAAAGCTTGCCCTTGTAAAGATTTTGGAGTTCTCCTTCCCAAGTATACTAGAGCTGTTGCTACATCCCAGAAATCTGGCGGCTCCTCTTAGAAGAAAAGGGGTGAGCTAGTTTCCTCTCCTCATTTTTTTTTATCTAACCCTTCTCTACTCTTGCAGCAAGTAAGAGGGTGGTGGTGTCCCGCTTTTCTAGCAGGAGCCCTCCTTCTTCCAAAGTGGCAAGGAGCCCTCTTTCTTCCAAAGTGGCAAGGACAGATGATGCCCCCCCATGTGACTCCCACGGTGGCTCCTTCTCAACTGGCAACTTCTCCAGTTGCTACTCCAGAATCTTCCTTGCCAGGCACATCTGTTCCACCTTTATCCTCTCCTCGTGCTACCCCTCCTTTGTCTCCTCCTTGTTCAGGAACTTCTACCCGAGTGCCGATTTGGGCTGGTCCTATGATGGGGAGACCGATAGTTATCAAGGTAAGGCTTGGGAGGTTTGTGTTTGGGCCAGAAGTTTCTGAGCTTAGCGCTTCAGGCACTGATAATATCGTCAACACGTATTTGGAAGGTCTGGCTCAGGTAAGGGTCTGCTATTTCCCTTTCTCCAGTCGTTTCCTGTGTTTTTGACTTTTCTTAATCTCTTGCCTCTCCTTTTTTTTTTTTTTTTAGGTTTCGACTTCCTCCATCTGCTTGCTTTCGAGGGCCTATAATCAAGACAAGCTGAAGCTGGATCTTAGCCTTGTGCAGAGGGAGCTTATTACCGCTCAGGAGAGGATTGTCGAGCTTGATTCTGAGCTTTTGGTGACCCGTGAGAGGGACGTGCTCCGGGAGGGTGAGCTTGTGGCAGCTCATGAAAGGCTTCTAATTTTGAGTTCGAGCTTTTGGCGGCCCGCGAAAGGGATGCGCTCAGGGATGGTGAGCTTGCTGCAGCCCATGAGAGGGCCACTAAGCTAGAGGCTGAGCTTTTGGCAGTCCGCGAGAGGAGCGCGCTCAGGAATAGTGAGCTTGCTGCAGCCCATGAGAGGGTCACTAAGCTAGAGACCGAGCTTTTGGCAGTCCGCGAGAGGAGCGCGCTCAGGGAGGCTGAGCTTGTAGAGGCCTATGAGAGGGCCACTAAGCTAGAGGCTGAGCTTTTGGCAGTCCGCGAGAGGAGCGCGCTCAGGGAGGCTGAGCTTGTAGAGGCCCATGGGAGGGTCATGCTCAGAGAGGCAGCTGTTACAGAGGCAAAGTTGACGACTGCTTGGGAGAGAGTTTCCCGCGTTGAGGAAGACTTGGAGAATGGTCTTGTAGATGCTTTTATTGATGGTTTCGAGGATCTCCGAGGGAAGGTTTCTACCGATTTCCCTAATATTGACTTCTCACCTTTCGTGCCCACTGACGACAGTGATGAGGGGGGATCTGATGCTGTTGATGACAATGAGGAGGAGGTGGGGGACGACCATGAGAGTAGTTAGAGTGTTTAGGACTTTTGATTTTTTTTGAAAAGGCGGTATCTGGCCTTATTTTTGTACCGATACTCCTTTGAAATGAAATACA
>CAUOFW020001724.1:746244-791377 GCA_963454935.2 Ilex paraguariensis
TGGAATGATCATGGAAGTGGCTTCCATACTCCATGCTTTGGTTTTCACCCTCATCCTCTTGGAGATAAGGGTCCTCTCCCTGGGAAGCAAAGGGAGGGGGAGGTGGAGCTCCCTCATGTTGGGCTTCCCGCAGTGGGGCGCGCCGGCGTGGAGCAACAGGGCGTGGTGCTCCTTGATGTCCAGGACGTGGAGCTCCTTGGGGTGCTCCATGTTGTGCACCTCCGTGGGGCCCTCCATGTTGTGCATCTCCATGTGGTGCTCCACGTTGTGCACCTCCGTGTGGTGCTCCACCTTGGTGTCCTCCATGCTGTGCACCTCCGTGTAGTGCTCCTCCTTGTCCAGCAAGTATGAGTTGCAGTAACTGTTGGTTTTGAGCAACCNAGGGTCCTCCATGCTGTGCACCTCCGTGTGGTGCTCCTCCTTGTCCAGCAAGTATGAGTTGCAGTAACTGTTGGTTTTGAGCAACCAGTTGCTGCATGGTCTCCAATATTTGTTGGGGATTCGGGGCTAGAGTATCCGGAACAGGGTTGATAGGCGGGGGAGCAACCTCTTCCTCTCGTGGAGGATTGTCTTCGTGTTGGTTCATGGATCGAGTAGTGATCGCCNGTGGATTCGGAGCTAGAGTATTTGAAACAGGGTTGGTAGGCGGGGGAGCAACCTCCTCCTCTCGTGGAGGATTGTCTTCATGTTGGTTCATGGATCGAGTAGTGATCGCCATTAGTTAATGGATGTAATGTTCAGGAGTGAGAATTTTGTCGAATTCCCACAGACGGCGCCAAACTGATGATGCACAAAAATAGTTTTGCACACCACCTGTCAAGTGTAGGTAATAAATGCAGTGAAATCAATGGGAAAATTAAAGAAGACACGATTTATAGTGGTTCGGTCAATTCGACATACGTCCACTCTTCAATGGCTTCAGTTGCCGGGTATTTTATTGATTCAAAGGTATGGAGAATGGAGATACAAGCTTTGAGAGAGAGAATGGAGAATCAAAGAANACGTCCACTCTTCAATGGCTTCAGTTGCCGGGTATTTTATTAATTCAAAGGTATGAAGAATAGAGATACAAGCTTTCAGAGAATGGAGAATCAAAGAAGCAGTGGTCTCCGGTCGTCGGTCTGTCTCCTGTAAGTGTTGGTGGGGCGTGCCATTTATAGTAGTCTCCTAACATATTGATGCTACTTTATAGCAGCTAAGAGATCATTCTTGTTGAGATCATGACTTATCCTCAAGGCTACTTTATCGCAGCTAAGAGATCATTTTGGTAGAGATCATGATTTCTCCTCAAGGCTACTTTATCGCAGCTAAGAGATCATTCTAGTGGAGATCATGACTTATCTTCAAGGCTACTTTATAGCACTAAAAGATCATTCTGGTGGAGATCACGACTTATTCTCAACGGAAGGAGGAGGTTAGGGAGCTCTTCATGAAACGCGGTCAAAGATTGGACCGTTTCCTTCGGTGGTACAGATAAACTTTCCATGCTCTCCTCTTGATGACGTGCTAAGCAAAAAGTCTAACCGGTCTTGGACTGTCTTGGATTTGGTGGAATCAAAATGAGGTTGGATTTCTCAACTGAGGTTGGACTTTAACATATAAATTGGACNCCGTTTCCTTCGGTGGTACAGATAAACTTTCCATGCTCTCCTCTTGATGACGTGCTAAGCAAAAAGTCTAACCGGTCTTGGACTGTCTTGGGCTTGGTAGATTCAAAATGAGGTTGGGCTCCCCAACTGGGGTTGGACTTTAACACATAAACTGGACTATTTGGGCTTAACCCATCATTTGCCCCCCNATCAAAATGAGGTTGGATTTCTCAACTGAGGTTGGACTTTAACATATAAATTGGACTATTTGAGCTTAACCCATCAATATTTAATGACAATCGATAGGAGTAAGAAGAATAAAATAGTAAAAAAATATAATAACTTATGGTTTGATCGAATTGATAGAGTAAAATGATTAAACGAATTCCCGTAGCTAATTTAAAAAATATTTGGGCAAAAATCAATTATTGAGTAAAAATCTTTCGCTTTTTGTTTTAATTTTGAGAGTTGAATTGTACCAGGCTGCGGGAACATTATTCACACGTCACAAAGGCGCGTCGCTCTTTTAATTATCTCTTCGTGAAGCAGCAGATGATAACGCAACGCTGAGACGTCATACGAATAAGTACGCCTGGCGTCACTCACCGCCTCGATCAAACGGTTGACAACGACCAAGACCTCGAGAAATTACAAAGAAAAAGATGGAGAGAGAAAGAGAGAGTAACAGGCAACAACCCATAATATACATGCCAGAGTCCATTGATCGAGAAAAGAGAGTTGAAACATATTCTGAGTTGAAGATTTCCGTCAACGGAAAAATGGAGAAGGAGAAGAAGAGGAAGAGGGTTACGGAGGTTGGAGAGGTAGACGGCGGCAGTGGGCGGATGAAGAAGGAGAAAGTAGAGAGAGAGAAGGCGAAGGCAGCACCGTCGGAGGAGGAGGTGGATGAGTTCTTTGAGATTCTACGGAGGATGCAGGTGGCAGTCAAGTACTTCGAGAAGAGTAGTGACGGTGACGGTAACGCTAACGCTAACGATAAAGCTAACGGAGACGGTCGGAGGTTGACGGATTTGCTAGGGACGGAAGTCGACGACGTGACAGCTAACGAGAAGGGCCTTAACCAGAGGTTAGTTAAGGGCGTTTTGGACCTGAACGCCGTGCCGGCCGAGAGCAACAGCTTTTAAGGTAAGCTTGTTTATAATGCGCATAAGGTGCACGTTAGAGATGGATCATGTACAGTATTCGTTTGCATTTATTAGAGTATTCTAACGTAAGCCGAGAGGAATAATCTATGTTTTCTTTTTCTTTTTTCATATGAAGTGATAGTTTCTTTGTAATGGGAATGCTTTTACCTTGGTGAAAATTAAGGATGTAATTTTATGTTATTTTCAACTATTAATGCACAAGATTGATATGATTAAATAGCTATGGATTAATATTTTATTTCAAGTTCGAATATTTTTATTTTGTTGGATTTAAAATTGATTGTATGAATAATTTTTTAAAATTAGTTATATTTTTTAAAAAAGAAATTACAACTAATTATAGATATTTATAATCAATCACAACAATTTATGGTATTTGATGAATTGCCCGAAAAAGTTGTAACTTTATTTTAAAAATGTCTAGCTTAACTTTATAAAATTATATATATTTTTTCGTTATGGTATGGATGTCTTTTTGGTACGATATCAAATTTTCTTCTAGGTATAGTAGCATTATCCTTTCTTTAATTTGTTTTGTCGCTTGATAAGCATTTTTTTTACTGTTATTGAAATACTTGGGTATTGTCTTCGAGACTTGCTTTTTCATTTTTTTGTAAGGCAAGTCCCATCACACAGGGGCGAATTTACGGTGGGGGCAGCTGCAATTTTTAAAATATGTGGGGTACATTTAGAATTTCAAAAAATTTAAGGCATTGCCCCAGTGAAATATTATAAAAGTTCAAGGGTTAGTTTGTATTTTATAAACAAGTGTGGCATCATTTGTCTTTGATAGATTTTTAGCTGTGGGCCATATGTCCGCCTGACATTGGGATTTTCTATAAAAACAATAGAAAATTATGGAGTGATCCAAAAAAAAAATATGAAGCGATCTTGGCCGTTCATATACTTTATTTTTTAGATTTAATTGTTTTAAATGAAATAAACATTTGATTAATTATAAACAAATTTGAATGGATGGTCAGATTAGGGGATAGGCCAACACGAATCAATTCGGATCACATTCAATTTTTTTTTTTCCAAGAACAGCAAAATATTTTTTATTTAGATAAATTTGAGAAGCTATTTTTTAGATTTTACAGTTGATCTTGAATTAAAATAATCAATTTTAATATTTAGAATTGATTTCAAGTATCTCAAAAATTATAATTTGATCAAAAAAAATTGTAACTTTAATCCTAAAAGTTATAATATGACTCATAAAAGTTATAATTTTGTAGAATTTATTTATTTTTTCTTTTTTTCTTATTTGTAAAAAAATAAAAAAAAATTTAAGTTCGTTTAGAAGAACAGGTTTGCCACATTCAGACTTAACTTATAAAATTCGGCTCAATTAACACTCCTAATCATTGGAAAAGGATGTCCAAATATATACATCTATATATTTGTATCTATATTACTTATTTCACTCATAATTATTATCTTTAAGGCAATTATGTTCACAAAATATTAGTTAGATAAATTTTATCACCATGACTTGTCAGTACATTTTTTTTTTTCATTCAATTCGATAAACACAATTAGAATTCTAATACCATTGGGAAAAAAATTGCCATTTTTAGGTGTTAAACACAACTATCGAAAATTCATTATTTATTATTTTATAATAAAATATTAGAAGAGTAAAAAGTCGAATCAGATATTTTTGTTTCTTTCATACCTGTTAGACTTCTAAAATATTTTAAATTTCTTTATTAGAAGTACATATAGGTAGATAGACTCATATCTCTCCAATAACTCAACTCTATTAACGTATTTAGTTTTATATTTCTACAATAAATTTTTTCTTCAAAATTCGCTAAAATTGGTGGTATTGTGTCTTTATCCCCTCGACGTTGAGGATTTTGTGGTTGTGATTTTTGTTTTTTCCCCAATACTTGTTGGCCACATTTTAGTTTGACTTTCACGAGCTTATCATCACATATGGCTTGTTGGCCACATTTTTGATAGTCATGACATTTTGACACGTAATGGCTAAATATACACTTTGAAACATAAACATAAATATACACTATCTAACAACTTAAAATTTTAAATGAGTTAGTCAATATCATAAGATATTCTGAACTCAAATTCTCCTTCCATTGTTTATTAATTTTGAGTTAGATATTCTGATATAGTATCAGAGTTACAATACGTAAAGTTTTTGGTTCGAATTCTCTAATTTGTAAAAAGTGATTCCCTCTTTGTTTGTTGTGCCACAAATGTTACCTTATTATGACTTGATCTTTTCTTTGGAATCTATTGTTTTTTTTTTACCAAAGTCTTGTCCCAACTAATATAATAATGTATTATCAAATACCATATGAATTTTCATTAATTAGAGTCTTAAATTGAATGCTTTAATACAAAGCATTGATTGATTTGGTGTTTTGGTCAAGGCAACACTGCTTTTTCAAAGCAAGAGAATCATGTTGACCCCCCACCAAACACATGCTATTGGGAGAACAGATTAATAGTAAAGTTGATAGCATTATTGTTGAATCTGAATCGTACATAAGTTTTCTGAAGCACTGTTTTTAGCTTTTTGAAAAGCAATGACAGCTTTGAAAGCCAAATTACATAAGAAATTCCAATATGCTTACAAAAATGATTCCTTAATATATGCTATGATTCTTGCAAAAGATTATTCCATTTCCCAAATGCCTCTTTTTCTACAGTTTGGCTTTCATATTTGTATACACTTTTTTTGGGTTTCAATTATTAAACTTTGGGATACAATTCATTTCTAACAGTATATAATTTCTCAATTTTAAATCACCTATATGAATGAACCTTATGCTCTTTTTGGTATGATGGAAAAATGGAGAGATAGGGGAATAAATAAAACATCATGTTTAGCAAGAAATGAACATAGGAAACATGAAAAAGTGGATGAATTAACTTTTTTTTAAACTCACAAAAATCAATCCCTCTAAAATCGGAAGGAAAATGGATAGAAAGTTAATTATTTGTGTTGAGATGTATATATATATATACACACACACATTAATTTCATATAAAAATACAATGATAAAATATGTATTTTTATATATTTTTTAAAAATATATATTTTTTTTCTAACTTAGCCAGTACAAAAAAAAATTTAATTATTTTTATTTTTAATACTTCTTACCAAACACAAAGAAAGAAAAATGTATTATTATTATTATTTTTTTTTGAAGGATAAAAAATGTATTGCTTCTACTTTCATCCTTCAAATTGGTTTCTTATAAAAAAAAAAAATTGAAAAAAAGTAGAGAATTTAACATGGGAGAAGATCCAAATCCACCGAGGCGCTACCGGCACCAGAGAGTTGATGGCATGCAATTATAGAAAAAATTAATACAGTTGTTCTAAAAAAAACCCGACACTTTTATTTCTGAAAAAATAAAATAAAAAATTAACTAGTACTAATAGTCTATTGTTGAACATAAAATACCACAACAGGTGGGACCATGTTTTTGGACAAAGTTGTAGTTGCGGTGGTTACATGTCGTAACTAGGATGATTGACAAATGAGTCTGCACAACTGTTTAAAGGTAAAGAAGTCAAGCAGCCACTCCTAATTTCAGTAAAACTACATTTGACACCCACTACTGACACGGCTTTAATGCACTTGGACGCGTTCCGGCAATTGCTTGCTTGAGTGGTGTGGAGATGGACATGAGACATGGACTGAGACTTCAAATCCAAACTTCATCCACGAGTGTTGTACATCAACTCCCAACTCCCAACTCCCAACTCCCAACTCCCAACTCCCAACTCTAATTTGATTTCTTGATTAATACGACACTATACCAAGGTAAAAATGAGAGAGGCTCTAATTTTTCAGAATTTTTAATTAAAAATCTCCATCCTCCAGCTACATTTTTACCAAATGTCTCTAATAATTAACCCGAAATAACTACTCGTAAACTCTCTCACACCACCATTTATTTAAATATTAAATTTTAATATCTAATAATTTTTATAATATTTTTGTTAACAAATAAAATACTGAGTGAAAGAAAGTAAATGGTAAAAATGAGGATTGGGGGGAAGGAAATGACTCCTTAGCCTTATACCCCTCTAGGGGTATTTTAGTGATAGGTTCTATAGGAACTGGACGATCCTATTTGGTCAAATACTTAGCGACAAACTCCTATGTTCTTTTCATTACGGTATTTCTGAACAAGTTCCTGAATAACAAGCCTAAAGGTTTTCTTATTGATGTGCGTCGCACGAGATAAGATGCTAGTTTTATATAATTTTTTCATTAACTCGTGTGCTAATTTGTAACCAACGCATCACATTTTATGAATTATGCTTCATAAAATTGAAAGGTAATTTCTTTATTTATTTTATTTACAAAAATACTATTCAAAAAGGTGGAACACATAAGCCACACATAGAAATATCCGGGTAAATTTCATAACTACTCATTGAACTATATAATTTATTTTAATAACTGTTGTTGAACGAGACAAATTAATTTTAAAAGATGTTGTGTAATGCCACAAAATTCACAATGGAGACATTGACTATCTATTAACCATCAAACCATGAGAACATACTAAAATAATAATAAAATAAATTAAACATTCATCATTTCATATCTAATTAACTAAAATCTCAAAAATCAAATAGAAAGAGATCCTTAACGTTACATCCAAACAAAAGTAATTATTCTCCAATAAACTAATTAAAAAAAATATCCATGATATCTTGTAATCATAAAAGTTCAGAAACTATAAACTAAAAAATCATTCTCTAAGTTTCCAATACCGAATATACATCTTGGTCCTCCTTTGTATCCCATTTTACTTGCTCACCTAGCCTGAGGCCTTCCTTAACACTGAAATTTGAAAAATGTTAAATCGTAAGATAAGTAAAAAGTCTAGTAGAAAAACCTTCTTAAATCCAAAAATATTTCAAAACCATAAAATAGGTAAGCTTCAAATAACATACATAATTTTGAAATAAAATAGTGTCAATTAACGATCTCAAATTTACGTAATAGAAACATAAAAATTTGGATCAATATTGAATCATTCATAAAATTATATTTCATAACATAATATCTCATGCAAATAGACTGAATAAACAAGAATTCTTAGTACGAATATATCCAACTCACAAAACTCCATTTTTCTGAAAAATAATATCCTATAAGGCAATAAACTTCAGAAAGATCATATATTGACGCATCAACAGTGATGAATCTTAGTACACCAACTTTCAGTCTCGATTAACTGTAAACGAATAATGGTTGGTTTTCGCAAGACACCAACTTTACTATGAGTGATAAGAAACATTCGAATCCCTCAAGGTAAAACCACATATCTAAAAACTCTGCAAATATAGAACCGGGTTGATCTGTCCTCCATTCATCCGATTGGAGGTGTGGATAATGAGGCCACCTTCACAGCCTTCTCCCTTCTTGCCAGGTCTTTGAGTGCTCCTCGTACCACGTGGTTGGTGCACTAGGCTAATTAAGACTTAACTTTTCGAATCTGGAACCTGTGTTCAACTTACCAATTATCAGGAATCTATGGTTTTGATAAAAAAATATGTAATTTTCGATGTAAAATATGTAACTCTTCCAAGAAACAAATCATATTATCAAAAGAAGTATATGAACGTTGTAGATCTATCAAATAGATAAGATTGTAAATCAAGAACAGATAGAACTTGTAAGCAAATCATGTATTTTGTTCAAGAAACAAATTATGGATTCAAACGAACATAAAAACATTGTAGATATATTATTTATATCAGAATATAAATGAAAAAAAAATATAGTATATAACCCTAATTATCAATGAATGAATTTGAGAAAGAACTCCTACCTTAATTTTCATATATCTTGATCCCAACTTGTTTTGTTGTGATTTATACGCGTTAATCCTTCAATATTTAGCTCATTCTTCCTCATTTTCTTCTCCTTAAAATTTCCTAGGCTTCTTGAGGTAGAAAAATAGGTAAAGACACTTATGTTCAATTTATGTTTGGTTAAAAGGTGAAAAACGGATAAAACCCTAAAATTTGATTGCGTTTGTGTGTTTGAAGGCTACCAACTCTTTGTTTTTCCTTGAAATTCTGTTCAATTCTGTTTGGTTAGGCATTCGAACAGTTGTTTGGCGTTCGAATGCCGATGATTTTTTGCCCCAATTTCGGCTCGATTTTAAACTAGTTAGAAGCCGATTCACAAAAAATTTCATGGAATATACTTTTGTAGTATTTGAAGTTTAGTTTCTATTGTCCAAAAATTAGAGCCATTAGACAATAAAGTAGAAAGTTAGGGCTAAAAATACTAAGGTAATGTCTAATTCCTTTCTATCAAATTTCTTTCCAAAATGTTTTTTAACTCAAGAATATTTTCAAACTTCTAATACTCCCCATATCACCTCTCTCTCAAGGTTTTTCGATCTTATGGATTCAATGGTAACTTAATTTTGAACTAAAACATTTAGCAATTTATCTAGTCACCCTTACCAAGCTTAAAACCACATCTGAAACTAAATTTAATCCAAAAGTTAATATACGCGAAACTCAACTTCATAATCAATCTTTCTACAATGATTCAAAATTTCTACCATCATTGTATTTATCTTAGGAGAAATCTTAAAATGATATTATCCTTATTTAATTGTAGTACGGAGTTTTACATGTTGATTAAACTAAATTAAATAGTTCTTGGGTAAATTAGGATAATTAAAATTTTAGGAGTCAATTTAAAATAAAAATCATAGTTTAGAGGACATTTATCAGATTTACGCTAAATAAAAAGAGTGCGCAACAAATTTAATGCAATTGTTTCAAATGTTTAAGGTACAGAGGTGGAGAAGTTAAAAAAAAAAAAAAGGTACTCATGTGGAGGATTTTATTTGTTTTCTGTGTGATCCAAGCCATATCCCATCATTGATAAGTGTGATATTGGTATGCATGTATAGCATCACCTTAAATTGTAGTTATTCTAATAGAAATTACTGTTCTCATATACCTAGGGCTATTCAAATTTTTAATTATTCGTAAATTCTGATCCTATCTTATCTTATTCGATCTTATTGATCGACTACTCGAAAGAATCGGGTAGATCAACGGAAGACTTTTTGGTGTTCTACAAAAATTGGATAAAAATGTGAAATACCTATAAAAATTTTGTATTCCTACCCTACTGTGTGTGTGTGTGTGTGTGTTAATCCTTAAAAATTAAATCTAAAAATTTAGAAACCTTAATATTTTATTGATGTTTATGATTTTTTTATATATGATGTATTGATATTTATGATTTTCTTGTTGTGTTTTATTGTAATTATTTATATATTATCAAACTTATTGTATTTTTTTTTAGTGTTATTGGTTTATTGTGTTAATCAATAATTGGTTATATTTACTTAATTAAATTGTTAAAATGATTCAAAAATTAATAGCTAAAAAATACATGTTCACCTAATTTCTTACCTGACTTTCTACCCGATTGTTTTGAATGAAATTCAAGTAGGAATAATACATTTGATCGAGTAGGATAAGTCAAAAAAAAATTCTTCCGCAATGTATCAGGTAAAAAAATGAAATAACATAATTCTTACCCGTAAGGTAGGGTAAACACCCCTATCCCTCCAATATCATTATGCTTGCTTACTTTTTTTTTTTTGTTTTGTTAGTGAAGTTTAAATTTACACATTGCCATAACTTGGTTCAAAACAATTCAAAAGTTACTTTCTCGATGTTACAAGTTCAACTCTAGCAAAAAAAGTGTTGATTTGAAAAATTGCATGTTTTGCAAGTGATTAATTGCATATGAAGTTTAACTTGTAGTCATAAGTAAACAAGCGACGACTAAGTATCCTAGAAATGATAGATTCTACGGTTTACACCTTGCCACACATATAGAAAATCATTGTACTAAAGTCAAAGTTATCCTACAATATCAAAATCAAGTCTATCAATGCCCTAATAAAAAAAGGTTCAGGTTCTATTAATCAGAGTAAAGTGCTGTATCTTTACAAGAAAAAAAAATCGCATGCACGAAGTCATCATAAATGCACCTAAAGCCATGTACTCAATAGGGAATGAATTTTTGGCAAAAGTTACTACGACGCATAAGAATAAAAAAAGTAAAAGTAAAAGAAAAAATATACAAGTTGACCCTAACTCCATATTGTCGAGGCCAAAATTATCAAATGCCTTGATACAATTATGAACCCTATAATGCATACCGGCCCACAGATTCTGCTATGGGCTCATATAAAATTCAAGTAGACTGGACTTGTGTTGCCTAATTGTTTCGTTGATAGATGTATGTTAAAGTGTGATGCAGAAAACTTCACACAAGCCCAAAGATTGTCTCTAAACACGAGGTCAAAACTTATTTTTTCGGACTTCTTTCGCTCACATTTGCCACGACCTAGTACACAGCATCAAACAACCCGTCAAAGGTAGATTGGATAAGAATTTTGAAAAGTTTATTAGCTCGGGATTCAAAGTTTGAGTACGACAATACAATCTTAATTTTTGGCAATTCATATAATTTTTGGAGCATACGGAATTTGTATTGCAATTGTTAGTCCAAAAAAATATGTGCTTGTAATGGTTTTCCGTCACCAACAAAAAGAAAGGAATAATAATACGGCTGATACACAAAAAATGGCAATTCGATCAAAGTAATTGGACTATCTGGAGGACGTATGGTGAAGATTACTCAAGCTCAGGTTGGTCTATGGTAACCTCAAGGAAAACCTTTTAGGGCACCCTATAGAAATCTCGAAGAGGATTAACGTTATTAGATCAAAACAACTAACTGAGTTGACCTCCTTATGCACAAGCTATCCTCAACTGGAGAGCTAACCCCAAAGCCAACTCAACACATGACGGACCCTGTCAAAGGTGTACGAGATCGTCACATGTCCAGGCTGGAAGACAAGTTATCATGCCACCACAACATGTTATAGAAGGCTGTGTTACTCCTAGAGAACGTAACCTAACAACTCAGGGAATATTGACTCAAATGACTCAAATATTCCCCTAAAAAATTTCTAACAAACTAGTGAACCACCCGATGCTGACGTCATCATCCCGTATAAATACCAAGGCCCTTAGTCAAGTGGGGGCAAGAGAGAGAAACCCTGTAATCAATCTTTCTTCTCCAAGAAATAAATAAAATTCTCAGGAATAAGAAACTCCATTAGAATGGACTAGTCAAGCTCTATAGCTGACGAACCACTATAATTCCTATGTTCTCTAGTACTCCCAAATCAGCCCTTTTCTCTATTTTGTTCAAATGCTTGCTAAGAGCTTGTTGGCTCCATCATGAATTAACCACCAACTTTCACTCACTCATCAAAACGATACCACCAAGCCTTGAGCTCCATAATTCAAACATTTGGCTTGTATTCTCAATCCAAACATCATCAAATAATAAACTCAAAAGATCTTCTATTGTTTTTTGTTCAATGAACTTAGTTAAAAAGCCTTAAGTAGTTGCAAAGGAGTCACAATGAAGTTGGTTCAGACAAGTCCACGCTAGGATTTAGGTCCACTCCATTATTTTTTTCCTTCAATTTCCTTTAATACAGTATTAGATGAGTAACATGTGTAAGAGTTTGAATTTCAATGGACAATATATATCTTTATTTATTTTGTTGTTGGTAGAGTGTTAACATGGTTAACAATTTTTCTCATAAGGAAAATATCCACCTTGGGAAGAGGTGCATGACCCCCTAATTTTTAAAAATTACACCTTGAACCCTTTTCCTTTTATTGTCCTTCCAAAAATATTTAATTTTGTTCCTTAAAATATCAATAATTGGAGTTTGACCTCCAACATCCTAATTTATATTTCTCCTTTTGACGCCCCAATTTGTATTTTGTGCCTCCATCAACACATCATTTGCATAGTCAAATTTATGCTATTTATAAATGTTAATATCTGTGAATTTTTTTTGATTTTCTAATTTATTTTTAATTATTATTATAAAGTAAATTATACTCACATATTTACTCTCATTCATATTTTATTTTCTATACATGTTTGACTTTTAAGTTCTCTTGAACTCTTTTATAAGAAGCATTAGATTTTGATTTCCTAATTTATCCTTGATTATTGATGATGCACAAATTGAGTTTGTACACCACCTGTCAGATGAGCAGTAATAAATGCAGTAATTAAGAAATAAGATATGGAGACAAAAGCAAAATAAGGTTTATAGTGGTTCGGTCAACGTGAACTACATCCATTTTGAATAGCTAGGGTCGTCGGGTATTTTTTTACTTTAAGTGAGTAGGGAGAGCAAAGAGTTACAAGCTGAGAGAGATGGGAGAGTGGTTGACTAAATGTGATGCCCCCTAAGTGTTGAAGGGGCTTACAATTTATAATCGCCTCAAAACAGATTGAGAAAAGTTATTAGTAATTAGGTGGCTAATCTGGTGGAGCTGGCGACCTCTTCTCAACGGATGAGATGGTTACAGTGCTCTCCATGAGATTCGGTCAAAGGCTGACTTAGGGATTAAACCTTTCCAAGGCGGCGTGGATAAGGCTCCTAAACACCTTGCTTACTCCCTTGGCGAGCTTGACCGGGTGTGGACCCCTTTGGTCTAGATACTAGATCTTCATAAGTTGGGCTTTTAATTTAAATTGGGTTTACAATGTAGGTTGTGCCCTTGGTCTTGAACCATCATTTTCACCCCAATATATTGTGTCTAATGGAACTTGGAGAGGAGGGCATTCGGTTGAATTTGAATTTGGGTTGAATGCATAACTGGAAACAATTCGGGGGGAGGGGCCAAAACATCTGTTTCTAAGCCTTTTTTGATATATAATAAGCCTCGTTTGGAGAAACAGATCAAAAGTTATGGTCAAAATAGCAATCAACCATTCTTGAATTTGGATATCTTGGAGACTCCTTTTGATTGGTGACTTCTTTCCTTCCTATAAACTCCTTTTGTTTGTGGGACATCATTAACTATATAAACTCCTTCTTTTACTTCCCCTTTTAGATTCTTGAAGAGCCCTAAGTTATAAATTAGGGTTTTTTTTTTCTTTGTCCTTCCCTTAATAGGATTTTAAAAAACCCTATGCTATAAATAGAGACTTTCTTCTTCATTATACCCATTTCATACAATTTTGAGAGAGTGGAGGATAGTTCTCTTGCCAAAATCTTTCAAGAAACGTCTTGAGTGGTGCCTGAAATCTATGATGAGTGAGGGAGATGATCGAGAGGTTGTAGTGATCGAAGGAAGAGAGAGCCTTGATGGAGCTGTAGCCTAGATTGATGAAAGCACGCCGCCCCATGTGGCGACTCAGTTGGCTTGGACTGAAAGGGAGGGCCAGGCTACCGAGGTGGGGGCGCCAATAGCGAGCAAGCCCACTGTTCTCATAGGAGATACAAGGGAGAAGGCCAGGCCTCGGGCTAGGGAGGAGGTGCCAGCTGGGCGTGCAGCAGAACAAGTGAGTGTTGTCGGGGAGCGTAGTTGGGTCGCCCAGCTGGGTAGATTATGGAGGTGGCGCTGAGTAGCGTGGTCACCTAGGACCTATGTATCGAGGTTACTGTGGCGATCCCAACACCAGGCGCCAAGGTTGCGGCAAGCTGGGCGCTAGGTGAGGATGGGGCTGAGGCGACCCAATTGGGCAAGGTGTCTTTTGTGGAGCTACTAGGCGAGGGAGACGAGATTGGGCAGGCAGGGACAGCAGTCGAGTCAGCAGGCCATCCATTGGGCAAGCCCATCAGGCGTTGAGCGTGGTCTGTCCACGGGCGCTAATTGCGATTGGGCGAGCACGCCAGACACTTTTTGTGGTGAAGATTCTAGTAATGTGGCAAATGACCTGGCTCCTTCAAGTGTAACTTCTCAAAGTTAGATTCCTGAAGGCCTCCGTGGTAGTGGCTCGGGTAACTCTTCCCACCCACGCAACAAAAAGCACCGTGGAAAGATAGCTCTTGACGACGATGGATCCAAAGTTAGTACCATTTCTAGCGCGCTTAATATTGATGGTGATATTCTGCAGGTAGTTTCTAGTTATAACATTCCTCCAATGGTACTGTGCCATCGAGCTGAGATGGGTGAGCCTGCTTATGATGATTCTTCTAGAGACATTGCTATCTATGAAGAGATGCTTATGGCTGGGCTTAGGTTCTCAATGCCTTCTTCTATTTGTCGTATTCTGCATTATTTTTCATTGGCACCAGGGCAGTTGGCCCCCAATGGTTGGAGAGTTATGCTAGATTTTCTGGCATTGTGGAGGAAGGTGCACCATGAGGATGCCTCTTCTGACGAGCTTTATGCAGCCTATAATCTGAGTGAGACTCCTGCTCCTAACTGAGGCTGGTACTATTTTACTACGAGAGGAAGAAAGTTGATTACTAGATTACCCTCCAACTGTCACAGCTGGAAGTTTCGTTTCATGTTTGTCGGTGGAGAGTCGCTTTAGATGGTGATAGGGCTTTGGTATCAACAGGATGGGGTGCTCCTAAGAAAGTTGATACGCCTTTTATACTTACTCTTCTCTCATCGCATTCCTTGCAGGCAGTGTACTCATCACATTCCTTCTAGATTCTCCTGTGCTCTCAAAGGACCAAGAGTGGAAGTCTTAAGGTGTAAGGGCTGATCCTATAAAGGACTTTGGAGCTCTCATGCTCAAAGATGGTGGAGCTAGTGGTTCCCCTGCAATTGGTGCTAGGGCTGGTGCACTATTTCCAGGATTTGGTGGTTCTTCTTTGAAGAGAAAGGGTATGTTGATTCTTTTGTACTTTCCTCCATTACTTGGTATTTTTCATCTAGATAACACATTATCTCCTTTGTAGTGGATAGAATAGTGGTTGGGTCCCGCTACTATAGTGGGAGCACTCCTCCTACTAAGGTGGTGAGGATGAGCAATGTCTCCCAAGTGACCTCTCTAGTGGTGCCGCCCGAGGTAAGCTCCTCTCAAGTGACCCCTCTTATGGTGGCTTGGGCGGGCTCCCCTCAAGCGACCCTTCCAGTGGTGCTTCCTTGGTCAGCGACTCCTAGTGCTACTCTAGAGACTCCCTTGTCGACCACACCTACTGCCCCTATTTATTGCTTCTCCTGTGGGAGCTTCTATAGGGGCGCCCACTCAGGTTGGCCCCATGTTGAATGTGCGATTCATAGGGGAACAACTTGGGAGATTCATGTTTTCGCCTGATGTTAATGAGCTTAGTGCTCTAGTCACTAAGGGAATCATCAACACCTTTCTGGGAGGCCTGGCTCAGGTAAGGGTCGGATGTTTGTCTCCTTTTCTCCAGTCCCTCCTTATGCATTTGACGTTCCTTTGTCTTTTGTCCTTTTCAGGTTTCAACCGCATCTGTATGCTTGTTTTCAAGGGCCCATTATTACAGTTAGCTGAAGCAAAGTCATGAGGCTGTAACTAGGGAGCTTCTTATTGCTCAGGGGAGGATTGTTAAGCTTGAAGCTACTAGTAGGGCTTCTCAGGCTGAACTTGTGGTGACCTATGAGAGGGCCGCACTTAGAGAGGTTACTTGCACGAGGGCTAAAACAGAGCTTTCCATGACCCATGAGAGGGCGGGTAAGCTTGAGGCTGACTTTTTGGCGACCCGTGAGAGGGATGCGCTTAGGGAGGCTGAGCTTTTGGAGACCTATGAAAGGGCTTTGCTCAGAGAGGTTGCCTGCTTGAGAGCAAAGGAAAAGGCAAAGGCGAGGGCAGCTTACGAGATGAGGCAGATCTACTGTTGGCTCGTGAAAGGGCCATCAAGGCTAAGAGTGATTTGAAAAGTGGTTTTGCAGATACCTTCATTGATAGTTATGAGGAGTTTCGGGGAAAGATCTTTGTTGTTTTCCCTGATATTGATGTTTCAGGCTTCGTGCCATTTAAGGTGCCTGGTGATAGCAATGGAGGCTTTGATGGTGATAGTGATGCCGAGGAGGAGGACGACGACAATGAGAGTAGTTAGCGTGCTGGAGACTTTTGATGTTTTTTTTAGAAAGGCAGTTTGTAACCTTACTTTGTAAAAGTGGTTTTTTGCCACTGATGTTCTTTTTAAAATAAAATGCAAAGAATTTTTGAAATCAACTTAGAAAATTTCATTCATTCACTACTTATGTCAAGTAATAGTGGGTAATAACCCCAAAAAAGTTACAAAAAATAAAATCAAGTTCTCCAATTATATCTACTCTGCTAAGGTGTTATTAATAGTACCTCTTCAGGTGCTCAACACTCCATGGATAGGGCAAGGCCTTCCCCTCGAAATTCTAGATCTTCCAGGTGTCTAGCCTCACTACTTTTGTTATGAGGTAAGGTCCTTCTCAGTTTGGTCCCAACTTTCCTTCTCATGAATCTTTTGTGGTGAGAAGCACTTTCTTGAGGACTAAGTCTCCTAGTTGGAAGAAACGAGGATTCCCCCTCGAGTTATAGTATTTTGCCATGCGACACTTATACTCTGCGTTGCGGACCACAATCATCTCCCTTGCCTCCTCCACCAAGTTGCGGTTGATGTGGAGTTCTTTCTCATTGGTGATGGGGTCGTGGTGTTGAACCCTTAAAGAATGTACCCCGATCTCCACAGGAATGACTGTCTCAGTTTCGAAGGCGAGGGAAAAGGGTATTTCTCCAGTTGGGGTTCTCGACGTCGTTCGGTAGGCCCATAACACGCCTGGGTGTTCGTCAAACCCAAAGACACTTTGCTCTTTCGAGCCTTGTCTTTAGGTTGTGTAATACTGTTCTGACCATAGCATTGTAACTGATGATGGCGTGGGGGTATCCCGAAGCGGTAGATCAAGTTTTTGCAGATTAAATATTTGACCTTCGCGTCTGTTATCTTTGTCAAAGGTTCGACCTTTACCCATTTAGTGAAGTAGTTGACGGCTATCACTATGAACTTGCATTGTCCCTTGCTCAGAGGTAAGGGGTGTAGGATGTCGATGCCCCATTTGTAAAAGGGCCACGGACTTGTGATGACTGTTAGCTCACCTGGCGAATGCTTGGACATAGTGGCGAAGCGCTGACTTTTGTCACAATTCTTGGCGAACTCCTAGGCGTCTCTCACCATACTAGGCCAGAAATAGTCCTGTCTGAGTGCCTTGTGGGTAAGGGAGCGCCCTCCAGAGTGATTCCCACAAACCCCTTCGAGTGTGTTTAGATGTTCGGAAAGGATTGGATAGGATATCAAATTTATATCCATTCCTACCCATGCCTAACCCACCACTCACTTGCATTGGTTTGGATATATGTCATATCTGATGTTTGGTGAGTAATTTTTCATTTTGTGGGACTCACAGATATGAATGATATCAAAAACATTATTTAGGTTAACTTGACCATTTTACCCCTTAACTTTTTTCGGGAAAAAACCACTTCAACAAGTATCAATTTACATCCACAACCATCCATGTCCCAGCCACATAAAATTCGTCCAGAACCATCCATTTTCACATCCCCAAACCCTCTCTCTCTCTCTCTCTATGACAATTGGGTATAAACTCACACACAAAGATATATATATATATACACACACAAATAAACTTATATATAAACTCTCTCTCTCACACACACACACATATATATACAAATCAACTTATATATAAACTCAAACTCACACACACACACACATAGATATATATATACACACAAAAATCAACTTATATATAAACTCAAACTCTCTCACACACACACAGATATATATATAAACTCATACATGCTGATTTTTTTTGTAAATCAGCCCATCTCCAACCACAATTAAAAAACCCAATTCAAAAACCCTTGATATTCGTCGTGCTAGTATACCAATCAATTAGAGAGAGAGAGAGAGAGANCTCCCTTGCCTCCTCCACCAAGTTGCGGTTGATGTGGAGTTCTTTCTCATTGGTGATGGGGTCGTGGTGTTGAACCCTTAAAGAATGTACCCCGATCTCCACAGGAATGACTGTCTCAGTTTCGAAGGCGAGGGAAAAGGGTATTTCTCCAGTTGGGGTTCTCGACGTCGTTCGGTAGGCCCATAACACGCCTGGGTGTTCGTCAAACCCAAAGACACTTTGCTCTTTCGAGCCTTGTCTTTAGGTTGTGTAATACTGTTCTGACCATAGCATTGTAACTGATGATGGCGTGGGGGTATCCCGAAGCGGTAGATCAAGTTTTTGCAGATTAAATATTTGACCTTCGCGTCTGTTATCTTTGTCAAAGGTTCGACCTTTACCCATTTAGTGAAGTAGTTGACGGCTATCACTATGAACTTGCATTGTCCCTTGCTCAGAGGTAAGGGGTGTAGGATGTCGATGCCCCATTTGTAAAAGGGCCACGGACTTGTGATGACTGTTAGCTCACCTGGCGAATGCTTGGACATAGTGGCGAAGCGCTGACTTTTGTCACAATTCTTGGCGAACTCCTAGGCGTCTCTCACCATACTAGGCCAGAAATAGTCCTGTCTGAGTGCCTTGTGGGTAAGGGAGCGCCCTCCAGAGTGATTCCCACAAACCCCTTCGAGTGTGTTTAGATGTTCGGAAAGGATTGGATAGGATATCAAATTTATATCCATTCCTACCCATGCCTAACCCACCACTCACTTGCATTGGTTTGGATATATGTCATATCTGATGTTTGGTGAGTAATTTTTCATTTTGTGGGACTCACAGATATGAATGATATCAAAAACATTATTTAGGTTAACTTGACCATTTTACCCCTTAACTTTTTTCGGGAAAAAACCACTTCAACAAGTATCAATTTACATCCACAACCATCCATGTCCCAGCCACATAAAATTCGTCCAGAACCATCCATTTTCACATCCCCAAACCCTCTCTCTCTCTCTCTCTATGACAATTGGGTATAAACTCACACACAAAGATATATATATATATACACACACAAATAAACTTATATATAAACTCTCTCTCTCACACACACACACATATATATACAAATCAACTTATATATAAACTCAAACTCACACACACACACACATAGATATATATATACACACAAAAATCAACTTATATATAAACTCAAACTCTCTCACACACACACAGATATATATATAAACTCATACATGCTGATTTTTTTTGTAAATCAGCCCATCTCCAACCACAATTAAAAAACCCAATTCAAAAACCCTTGATATTCGTCGTGCTAGTATACCAATCAATTAGAGAGAGAGAGAGAGAGACCAAGTTGGCTTGAAGTAGTTTCTTGTTCGCTTTCATCGTCACCTTCGTCGTCGCCTTCACAGAGTGACCAAACCCAGAAATGGCTTGAAACGAGTGGAACTAGAAATTAGAGGGTAAATATGTCATTACCCATAGAAAACCTATCAATTGGGATTTAAACCTAGGGGGGAGGTGGATTAATTTTAACCCATGTAAGAGGGTTAATATTTACTATAGCAGTCGGGTCATGCTTGGCCCCGGAATATATATTCTACCTCATTTTTGTCTTCCCAAACAAAGTATTTGTGGGTCCTACTACATTGTTAGCCTCTCTTTATTGTGTTAACCGACCTTATCCCACTATCCAAACACACTCTTCATGGATCTCCCATAGGGCATAGTTAGCTTCTTCGGGTGAAAGACACCACAGTAATGGCAAGGAGTAGCCATTCTTGTACAAGATTTTTTTATAAGATGGTAAATTTGGAGGCTCTCATCCTGAGTTTCTTGGTTTTCAGGGGGTCATCTGGCAATACGTCTCCTAGAGGTATGCCCTTATCTAGGTCATCCGGTTTGATTTGGTAGACGTATAGTTGATGTTTGTGGCTTCCATGTTTAGTCTGCTTGGTTTGAACTGGTGATCGATGGATGCTGGTCCTGGTGGGGCTTCTGAGGATGAGGCATGCCTGGGGAGTGCATTTGCAGCCATGTTGTCTTCTCTCAAGATGTGACAAATCTGGAAGTGATGGAACTTAGTAAGTAAAGCTCACGCAATAGCAATGTATTCCTGCATTTTGGCCCCTTTTACTTCAAACTCACCCTTCACTTGATTGAATATCAGTTGAGAATAGTTGTAAGTGATGAGGTGTTGAGCTTTCATTTCGATCACCAACCTTAGGCCGGATAGGAGGGCTTCATATTCTGCCTTATTGTTGGAGGCAATGAAGTGGAGCTTCACAGTATACTTGATGGGAGTGCCTTTGGGGCTAATCAGGATTACACTTGCTCCACCTCCTTCGCTGGTTAAGAAGCCATCCACGTAAAGCTCCTAGGATGGTAAAGAAGTGGACTTGGAGGCTGTTGTAGGAGTCTGGGTGCCAGGTCTGGGTGTTTGTGCCTAGGCACTTGGGCACTTGGGTGTCTATCCTTGGCACCTGTGTGTCTGTCCTGGGCACCTGGGTGTTAGATTGTTTTGTGTGCCTAAGCTTGATGTCTGAATGTCTGGATATGGTGAAGCTGCCTGAAGTATGGAAGGCTTGTTGCTCTCCTCCTCTGTCGGTGTTAGCTCCGCAATAAAATCTACTAGGGCTTGTGCTTTGATGGCTGCTCTTGGCTAGTACTGTACATTAAACTCATTCAGCTCCATTACTCACTTAAGGAGTCTGTCAGACACGTTCAATTTTTCCAGATTCTCTTTAGAGGTTGGTCAGTGATGACAACAACGGTGTGACTTTGGAAATAATGTCATAGATGCCTTGCTGTTGAGATTAGGGCGAGCGCCAACTTTTCTGGTCCTGAATATCTTATTTCTGCTCCTTGGTATGCTCTGCTCACATAATAAATAAGCTTTTGCACTCCATCGTTGTCTCTGTTGAGGATGAAGCTTACTACCGATGCAGAAGCAGAAAGGTACAAATATAAAGTTTCACCTGGTATAGCATGTGAGAAAAGGGGAGGCGTAGCCAAGTACTCTTTGAGATTTTGAAAGGCTTCCTCCGCTTCAGGTCCCCATTCGAAGGCTTTTTGGAGAATCTTAAAGAAGGGTAAGCATTTGTCTGTAGACTTAGAAACAAATCTGTTAAGTGCTGCAATTCTCTCGTTGAGGTGCTAGAGCTCTTTGGTCGAGGAGGGTGATTCATGTCGAGGATGGCTTTGATCTTGTTGGGGTTCGCCTCAATTCCCCTCTAATTAACAATGAATCCTATGAACTTTTCTGAGCCTATGCCAAAGGCGCACTTCTCAAGGTTTAGCTTCATGCGGTATGACCTGAGAACATTAAAGGTTTCTTGGAGGTGGTAAATGTGGTCTGCTGTGACGAGAAATTTCACTAGCATGTCATCCACGTATACCTCCATTGTTTTTCCGATCTGAGATTGATACATCTTGTTCCCCAGTGGTTGATAGGTTACTCCTACATTTTTTAGTCCGAAGGGTATGACCCTATAACAGTATGTCCTATTTGGAGTGATGAATGATGTCTTCTCCTAGTCTAGGGGGCGCATGCTGATCTGGTTATATCCAAAGTATGCATCTAGGAAGGTAAGCAATTTATGTCCTAAAGTGGCGTCGATGAGGAGGTTAATTCGTGGCAGCGGGTAGTTGTCTTTTTGGGCATGCCTTATTGAGCTCGGTAAAGTCAACGTAGAGGCGCTACATTTCATTGGCTTTGGTCACCATCACCACATTTGAAAGCCACTACGGACACACTACTTCTTTAATTGCCCCATTTTCTATCAGTTTTGCCACTTCATTATCCATCGCTTGAGCCTTTTCAGTGGAGGCATCCCTTAGATTTTGGTGAACAGGCTTATAATGAGGGTTGACATTGAGGCGGTGTGTGGCGGTCTCTGGGTTGATGCCCTCAAGATCTTCATGGGACCATGCAAAGATATCCATATTGTGCTTTAGAAAATCTATCAGTTGGCGAACTAGATTCTCAGGAAGGGAGGAGCCAATGTACACTCTTCGGCCTAGGTGCTCCTCATTTAGGATCACTGGGGTGAGCTCCTCTACTGGTTCTCCTCTTTCTAAGGTGACATCATCCCCTGGGTTGAGGACCTCCACTTCTAGGACCTCTTGCAACTTTTTGGTCTTTATGGAGGAGACATAACATTCTGTTGCACCTACCTGATCTCCTCGGACCTCTCTGATTCCATTCGGAGTTAGAAAAATAGATGATGAGATGGTAGGTGGAGGGCACCACTCTTAGGGAGTTAAGAGCAGGTCACCCTAGGATAATGTTGTAGGCGGATGGATAGTTTAGCACAAGAAAGTTAACTATGATTGCGAAGCTTCGGGGTGCTGCGCTGGCAGTAACTGGTAAGGTGATGGACCCTAGGGGATACACCTTCTCCCCTAAGAATCCAATGAGGGGCAACTTGATAGGCTACAGTCTTTCTTTGCCCAACTTGAGCTTGTCATAGGCTTCTATGAACAAGACATCCATAGAGTTGCAGCTGTCCACAAGAATCCTCCATACCTGGAAAGTGGCGACGGTCATAGTAAGCACCAGAGGGTCAAAAAAGGTTTGAATTTCCTCTAAATCCTTGTTTAAGAAGGATATGATCTTGCTGCTTCCATGCTTAAGTGCCTTGGACGGGTGCAAATCATCGAGGTGCCTAGCTTTTCTGGCGTGGGCTTTCATGGTGGAGAGTGATTCTCCTCCTCTTGCTAGCCTTCCCGAGATGGTATGCATTTCTCCGATGAGTTGCTGATCTTCTTGATTGTGAGGCAGTAGCGGCGCCTAACCCCTACCAACAACATACTGGAGAAGGTGACCACATTATATGAGCTGCTAAATTTGTCTCTTGAGGTCATAGCAATCATCGGTGTCATAATCGTGGTCGTGGTCATGATGGAAGTGACAATATTTGTTCGGGTTCCTGCGGCTTAGAGGAGACTTCATCCTCCTTGGCCACTTTATTTGCGGGGTCATCCTGGATCTAGAATAGGATGTGCCCTACAGCTGTATTGAGGGGAGTGAAGGCTTGCCGATCTATCTGAGGAGCAGGACCAAGTTGGTCTTTGTCAGGTACCCTCTTTGTCCTACGGCGCTTGATTTCATTCTCCTTCTTATCATCCCTGTTTCTTTCCTATATATTTTCCCATGTTCTAGAGGACTCACCTCGCCTGGTCCTTATGATGTCCTCTGCATTCATGTACTTCTGAGCTTTTGTCAGCAGTTTTGGCATGTTTTTCGGCAGGCACTTTGTAACTGAAAAGAGGAAGGTTGATGACCGGAGGCCTCCCAAGAAGGCAGTCATAGTTACCTTGTCATCGGGCTCCTCAACCTAGAAGACCTCCTCGTTAAAGCGAGTGAGATAGCTCCTCGGGCTCTCATAGCGATCTTGCGTTATGCTCAGCAGGTGGGTGGCAGACTTCTGGCGACGGCGTCCTCAATGAAGTGTGACAAACCATTGTTGGGCAGATCCCTTCAAGGTGGTTAGGAACTCCCTACACATAATTTTGTTGGGGACGTTGTGTAGCTGTATTAAGGTCTTGTAAGTCTTGAGGTGATCCAGTGGATCTTTCATACTGCCAAAGGTTTCGACAGATGGCATTTTGAACTTCTGGGAAAGTGGGTAGTTCGCCACGTCAGGTACGAAGGGTGTGTCGATTCGCCTAATGATATAGTCCACCATCTCAGGTCCTTGCGCCTTCATGGCGTTAAAGACGTCACCCAATTGATTTTGTACCTCTTTTATTTTTTTGTCGTAGTGGTTAGGAGCTCCTTTAAAATTATCATGGAAATGGCTCCAATGCTTCACACTTTGGTTCTCACCTTCATCCTCTTGGAAAATGAGAGTTTCCGCCATGAGAAGTGGGAGTTAGAGGATGAGGTGGAGGCCCTTCATGGTAGACCCCCCTATATGGGGTGCCCAGGGGGGCTTCCAAGGGGGCAACCGGAGCTGCTTGATGCCTAGGGTGTGGAGTTCATCTGGCTTGGGATCCAACAGGTTGTGCTCCTCCTTTTCCGGCGAGCATGAGTTGCAGGATCTGCTGGTTTTGGGCCACAGGCTACTACACTGTCTCTAACATCTGTTGTGCATTTGGGACATGATTGGTTGGTAGAGAAGCGACCTCCTCCTATTGTGACGCCCCAAAAATCGGGATTTTAATTTAACAAAATTTTGGTAAAGTCTCCTTTGTACGGAAAGCTCTACCCAAAACATAACTTGTGCATCAAACAATCACATGACTTATCTGAGGTCCAATATACAATATTGACCACACGGGGTCTATTTAAAACTAAACATATAATAGCATGCAAGATTTCATTAAAATAGTCTAAAAACTAACTTAGTGAATGTTTTGCAAAAACATAATTTTTCACAATAAAATTCTATATATACAAGTTCCATTGCAAGTAATTCCATATAATTACATGTCCAAAAACTAAATGTTTACAAAACTTCAAAACAAAAGCCACATTCCGGTTTTCTTCATCCATGGGGCTCGGATTGGGAGCCTTTCGTCGGTGTGTATCCCGCACCTGAAATGTTTCCCGTATAGGGTGAGCTAACGCCCAATAGAGTTATTCTTACAGAGGCTACTCTCCACCTAAAGTGTTTATACAATGTTTACATTTAACATTCAGACCAAATAACATTCCAAACAAAGTATAAAATTTTATGTTAGAATTTCACCATGTCATGCTATGCAATGAGATGAGACTCACTCACGCACATCCACCCGAGCCCTCCCCGGCTCCCATCACACAATGCAATGCACGTGTAAAAACCTTTATCATTGATGGAATACATCCAATGATCATTTTTAAAATACAAACTGTGTGTTTATAAAACCAACTCATTTTTGGATGTTTCCCTTCGAATGAATACTTTATATTACAAAATCATGTGTCTTTGTTGGGTATCAGATTCTGGAATCACACCGACTGGCTCCGTACGCCATTACACTTTTCTGGAATTTCACCTTAGAGAAGTGTATAAATCAAGTAGCCGGATTTTTCACTTGAGGGAGTGTCTAGTCCTTCTTGCTATAGCCGACACAAGTTTTTCTTATGCGACCATATGACTCCCTTGGATCTTCAATCCCACATTTTCAAGTCCACATATCAATCACCAAGAGTGGTATTTGATTAAACCATGCATACACACCCACACTCATGCCTAAGCCAAAGAATGTGATGTCAACCTCATACCCAGAATACAAGGATACCAAATGAGCAATTTTAATAGCCATGACATATCTATGTGTAATGAATGTCATATGGATTATTTCTGTCACATTTCAACACTTATATTTTCAATGTAAATCATCTCATAAGCATATGATTTCAACATACCATAACATCCAAGCATGTTATTTCAACTTCATCAAAATGACACTTCAATCATTCAAGGCATTTATCAAATCCTCATACAAGGCATAACTTATTTAGAAACATAACATGCCCACATAAGAGCTCCAAAACAGTCCACATAACAGCCCCAAAACAGTCTAGATAACAGCCCCAAAACAGGCTACATAACAGCGCCGAAACATGCTACAAAATAACTCATAAAACAGTCCCAAAATAGTCTACAAAATAGCCCATAAAACAGTCCCAAAATAGTTCACAAAACAGCCCATATAACAGCCCCTTATGAACACTATAGGCTAGAAATGAACCGGAGTAGGAGAGAACCCTACCTCTTAAAGCATAAATCGAAGGCTAGAACTTCAAGAACATTAACCAAAACCTCCAAAAGTTGATTTTCCCAAAAACTCCCCTTTGGATCTTCGGTGACATCCTTTATTCTTGGTGTGGTTGTGTAGCCCTCGTCGATGTGATCGACTTTAATTCTTGACTCGACGGGTTTCGACTGACGGAACTCTGAGAATCAACGAGAGAAAATTTGTTTTCTCTCTTTTCTTTCCCTCTTTCTCCCACACGTTTAAGGGATGAATTGCAGAGATATTTCTACTGAAATATCTGATTTTTAACTCTATTTATAATTTTAAAGACTTGGCTCACATTGAACCACACGCCCCTTATTTGTTTGGGTCCGTTTTTCATCCTAAAACGATTCTTTACATCCCGATTTAAATTCAAATTAATTTTATTTGAAATTTTATTCAATTATAAGGAAATTTTATAAATTTTATTTTTGGGGACCTTTGAAAGGTTCATTCGTCACCCAATTATCTCGTAAAATGTGTAAAATCTGACTATCTCAAAATTCGACGAAAATTGACAGGACAGCTCAATTGTGTGATACGAATCCAACAGTGAGGTCCGTTACATCATCCAAACTCTAGAAAATTATGAATTTTAAATCCGTATTATAGTGACAAATTATCATTTTGCCATTTTTCCGAAAAAGTTTAAATTTTCTTGAGTTTTACATTCGTCCCCGAAATTCCCCTTCAAAGAATTTCGTTCTCAAAATTCACACACATTTGCATAGTTAACCACATGCATATGCAACAATCATATAATACTAAATGTCTATAATAATGTACCTCCATACTCGAATAAGAAAAGATAACTGGTACGAATGGTGTCTTCGCGCTCCTATGTCGCCTCCTCCACTCCTCGGTATTGCCACATCACCTTCAATAGCTTCACGGTCTTGCCTTGCAAAACTGATCCCGACTATCCATGATGCGCATCGGTCCCTCCTCGAAGTTCCCATCTACATCAACAACAAGCTCGCCTCAATCCACCACATGAGTCGGATCTGGAGTGTATTTTCGAAGCATGAAGGCATGGAATACCGCATGAAAACCCAATAGATTTGGCGGTAATGCCAATCGATAAGCAATTGTATCCACCCTTTTGAGTACTTCGAAGGGCCCGATATACCTCGACTATAACTTTCCTTGCTTGTCGAACCTAACCACTTCTCTTTTAGGCATCACCTTCAAGAAGACATGATCTCCCACCTCAAACTCTAGAGGTCGCCGCCGTCTGTTGGCATAGCTCTTCTATCGGCTCTGAGACATGAGAAGACGCTTCCGTATCAAGTCCACCTTCTCTGAGGTGTCTCTAATCAACTCCGGGCCGGTAGAGGTTCTCTCTCCTACCTCGATTCAACAAATCCAATAACGACAGGGCCTCCCATATAGTGTCTCATATGGTGTCATCTGTATGTTCGCCTAGTAACTATTATTGTAGGCAAACTCCACTAAAGGTAGATGATCTTTCCAGCTACTCTTGAGATCTAGGATGCATGCTCATGACCTTTTTTTGTATGCAACTATATCATAATACTATAATACAAATAATAGTTTATAATATAATCAATATCTTTGGCAAAAAATATAATAATATATTTATAGGTGTAAATACTCTAGAATAATAATCTTACAATGAAACTTCAATATAAACAAAAGAGAATATATATATATATATATAAAGAAGTTGGACAAATATAAAAAAAAAACGGATCAAATACTTAAAAAGGAGTAGAACAGATCAACAATTAAGTTTATCAATAATTAAAATAATATTTAATTATTCAATACATAATTTATTATTCAAATTAATTACAAATATAAGTTAAAATTTTTATAAAAAATTATTATTTAAATATATTTGCACGTCCTGCATTAATGATATAAACTAAAAAGATTTCAAACTTATCAATTGTGTTATCATTATCACAAAAGACATAGAATAAATGAGAAGAGAAGAAAGAAAAATGCAGTCTGTTGCGTGTCCTTCGGTATAAGATTTAGGCATACACAATAATACATCATAGTTCTTTCCCGGATGGGGTAAATTTTGATTTGAATTTTATACCATTTAATTCTGATTAATAAAAAATAAATTGATATTTTTGTATCAATTATTGGAAATTCAATGGAACCTATTTTTATCATGTTTTACTCATTCTAATTGGATATGTTAATGCTCCATACAATTATAATATGATCAGAATTATATACATATTTGTTAATACATGAAGAAACTCAAAGAGTATCCGATTAAATTGAGTTGCCATTAGGATTTAATCCGTTGAAAATCAGTTCTTACTAAATATCAGATCGGATTTTGGTGTAAAATTTTTAGCTTTTAGTAGGTTTAGATATAAAAAACAAATTTAAATGTATCGGAATTTACAAATTTTATGGGTTTTTTTTTTATAAAATTTGTGTTTAAAGATCAATTATAATTTTTATGGATGATTTATGATATTTGAAGGTCATTTATAAGTTTTGAACTTACATGGGCCCATCCTAAAAAATTTAGGATCTATTGCAAGGAACCCTCAAAAGTTGTAAACCAGTAACATTCGAAGGAGAATCGGACTAGATTTGGATCAATAATTTTTTATTAGATTCGAATTTGAATTAAATAAATAGGCCTATCCACGTCTGTTGATAAGGTCTAATTATGAAGGCCAAGGAAATACTGACCTTTCCGTATCCGACAAGTTTGAACGCTTGGCCCTGAAATGTTTAAAGAAAGAAGAAAATATTCTCCAAAGAGGTAATGATATTCTCCTGTTCATGATAGGGACTCCTTGACAAATATACATCAAAGACAAGAAGAATGAAGTAGACAACGTAGATCCGAATCCCTCCGCTCATTATTATTATTATGAGAGAGAGAGAGAAAGAGAGATAAATCTAAGAGTATTGTTATATGTGTCATCTATCAGTACATAATGATCTCATTGGTGTTGATCGGATGGCTGTGACCGCAAACAAGTGTTGTGTGTGGATGCATTACCAAGGCTTAATCAAAGTCCAAATTGCATCTTGATTACTCCAATCATTTATTCCGGGTAGTTCTTTTAATTACTAAATACGCCTGTAGTTCTTGAACTATGTAATTAATATCATTCCACTCTCTACATTATTGATCGCATAAGATTAATAACAATCTGAATGAGTGTTATGTGGTGCGAATGTTGACTGTCATTTTAATTTAAAATGGAGATTAGCGCATACTTTTCACTCAAGCATATCAAATGGGTAAGATATTTAGTAGAGAAAATGGTTAAATGCACAAATAGACTCTCATGTATGCCTATTTTTATCATCATTTTTCATATTCGGTGGTTAATCGTTATATTAATCTAACTAAGATCGTTTCTAAGAAAAGTAGCGAAAATGGTCATGAGTCTGATGATTCTACCGCCGATACTGCCCACAGACCATGAAATTTGATTTTAGGAAATTAGGCCATGCAGACATCACGTGAGTCTAGAACTTGTCCAACTTTCCTGTCAATCCCCGTTTAGATCTCTAAAATATTTTAATTTTTTTTTTAATAATTATTCTTTTTTTTTTTAGGGGAGAAAAATTTGAACGCTTGATCTCAATAAAACAAAGTTTTTACAAGACAGAGTATTATTGAACCAAATATCCATTAAAATAATAATTATTCTTAACTCATTCTTTAACACTATTTTACCGATTTTACTCATAAAATGTCAACCATTGGTTTTCATTTTTTTCCAAATAAGTATCATAACTTTTTTTTTTTAAAATCCCATTCAATATCTTAATTCTCCTTTTATTTTTTTTTCACTCTTATATCTATTCCCTCTATCTATCTCACTATTTTATAATCGTATTAACAATGTACGACATGCGTTATATGTGAACATATTTAAATAATAATTTTTTTAAAAAAATAAATTATATCGTAATTAAATTGAATAATTAATTTTTATTTTAATTATTGATCTATTCTATTCTTCTTTGAGTACCCAATTTGTCATTTTCTTAAATATCTCTCTAGCTCCTTTAGACATTTCTTTTATTGTTTATAGTGAAGTTTAAAAATTATCGCTCTTGAATATTGACACATCTAATCTAATTATATTATAAATTTATTATATTTTCTTAAAAAAGAGATTGATTAGATTGTAACACTATTGCTTATATTAGTATTATGATATTATTACATAGCAAAAAATTAAATGTGACATATATTTGATCATAGAATCCAATCTGACAACTGCATGTTGGTAAAATTGTGGATCATGCTATTTTTGTACATGTATTATACAATGGTTAGAGTTCTTAGAGTTACAATTGTAATTAAACATCTAATGTAATGCTATAAGAATAAGTGAATGGTTAGAGATTTAATGCTATCCGAGAAGAAGAATAACATGAATAAGGATATGTGAGACATAATTGATTTTATAATAATAATTAAGGATAAATAAAAAATTAATTTTTTTTAAAATATTTATAAATAGTATAAATATAAATTTACATAGACTATCGTGTGAGAAAAATCTACTAGAATAAATAGAAATGCTTAAATGGTCAAATCTATCCCAATAAGATGTCATGGCCACCCTGAGAAAGAAAAGTAATAATCTTATGAAAGTTGTTTGTCACAGTTTGGGTGGTCCATCTTGCACGCTTAATCATTTTCAAACAATATCCAGATAATGCAATGACAACATGTTTAGTCAGACAAACTTTTTTTTTTTTTGCCCCCACCCCACCCCACCCCATGTAGTCAGACAATTTTGCTTTGAAGATAAGGCACAGCAAACATTCCTTCAAATGTTTACGTGGATTGTGACAATGGATCCTCACAAAATGTGATAATTTTCAACACCACTTTTAGCACGATTTGAATCGAATATAATACACATTAAAAAATAATACAACTTGCTAATATAAATATTAAATCAGTTAAGTTAGTATTATGTATGGTTTTTTCTATTTTAACACAACAAACTCACTTAAATAATATTGTATTAAAAAAATATACTTTTAAGTTTCATGATGTTGTATTGTACAATTTGTTGTAGAACTAAATAATTTTTTATTTAGTATTCTTTGAAAATGAATCGAGTTTTGAATATTTAGTAGATTTGTGCGAGGAGGTGGTTTAACTTTCGAGTTTTGAATTCGCAGATTATTATTGTGAATCAGAACATGCATCAAACTTGGCATAACTTAAAGTGACATGAAATGATGTACCATGGACATAAAATGATGTACCATGGACATAAAATAACTTAAATTTGGACATAAAATGATGTACCATGGACACAAATTGACACGAATCTATTACTAACTCCCTAATGTTTTACTATGCATGATGCCCATAAATTAAATGGTGCAATCTGTGTGGAAAATATTAGTTACATATTCGGCCCAACACAAAGTGAGATTTTAGATTGGGCCACATTAACATTTAGGATATTAATATAAATAATATTCTACAATTTCAAAAATTATTCAACTATTGAGTTAAAGAATAAATTTTCTATTTTTTAGATGCAAAAGTCCTTATTGAAATTTTTTACAACCTCTCCAAGTCATGACCATATTGAACCCACTATTTCAATGTAAAACCAGCGGCTATCTACAAGGACTCACTAACCAAAAGTATTGGTCAGATTAAGAAGACAACGCTAAGAAACATATTCAAGACATTGAATTTACGATTTGTCGAAAACTAATCCACTCCACTAAGATGCTTGTGTGTGTTTTAATTAAATTTTTGTACTCAACTTCAGTTAAAACAACTGTTTCAATTATTTTAACTTTCTCGATTTTAAAATCATATTCTTCTGATCTTGTAGTCCTAAATATTGTGCTTTGGACAAACAAATTGGAAAAAGAGAAAGAGAAAGAGAGCGAGAGAGAGACAGCAAGACCGGGGGGGGGGGGGGGGGGGGAGTTTTAAATTGGTGGGAGAATTACACCCAAACTCCTTATCACTATATTTGAAATATTATACATAGATTTTTTGAAGTTTGTATTTGTGTAACACTTAAACCTCTGTTGTTAAATGTCCGTTTGTATATCCGTTAGTAAATTATATTTAGACCTTTGAAGTTTGCAGACATATTATACTTAGACTTCTCAAGTTTAAAATATTATACTTAGATAAAAAATATTTCAATCAATGATAGAATATCAAATATTTTAAATTTCAAAACAAAAATTCATGNGGGGGGGGACTTTGTTAAACAAGAAAAAAGTGAGATCGTCAAATTTTAGGGATCCTAAAATTAAACCTGAGCTTAAGACACTGTTTGATAAAATCGAAAACTGAATTCTGAATTTTAAGTGATGAATGCTGAATTTTTAATTCGTAGGGTGTTTGGCAACTAAGATTTAAGTATTAAATTGAGTGAATTGTTTGATAAGAATAATGTGCTGAAATTTGAAAATAAATAAATTTTCAACTTCACCCTTTCTCTTTCTAATTTGAAATTCTTTGTTTAATAGATATATTCATCTAATAAAAAATCATTGGCATGTCACTAAAAGTAATTATAAAATAAATTGTCCCCATTATTATCATTATATTCTACTTTCAACAATAACAAAAAAGTAAGTTTGATTGATCCCTAAAAAACCGTCAATTATCATGGCAATAAAAATTACATTTATTAGACAAATCAAGAGTTCAATTGCATTGTAATTTGTCCATATAAGTCGAGCATAAAAATTTAGTCAGCTGGTGTCCTTTAATTGGAAAAAAAAAAATGAAAGAATTGAACAACAATAAAATAATTGAACCACAAAGGGTGCGATTATGAGTGAGTTGGAGTGTGTGTGTAGGAGGATGTGCCTCCGTGAATCTGTGAAATGTTGCGACTTTTATATATTATTCTATTATTTATTTAATTGGACCTAATATTTTGATAAATTTGATTCAAATTAATTTCAAAAGTATATATTTATTGTATATTTTTAGTACTGTACACCGGTACTATAGAAGTATTTTAATACTACCAGGAGCGGTGGTATTATAATCTATCTTAAATGTATTATTATACACATTTACTATTAAAATCCTACAACTGATAAAATCAATCTATCATCAACATAACAAATACTGATTAAGAGTATTTTTATTAATTCAACATTAATACCATGAAATATTTTCCTAACCAAATTACTGATTGAATTAAATATTTTAATTCTCTTTGACAAATTTTTTTTGTTTTTTATTTTATTGTAAATGATACATCATATATATGTAGAGGACTCAACTCTAAATAATAGATTATTGAAGAGAATATCACTGCGTTGATCACATAATGCTTTATTTAGATTCAAGAAGTTCCACATAATTTGTTGGAATAATAGTTTTACAAATCGAACCAATACCGATAAGAGCAGCAAAACGAATGGGAGTTGATGAGTTCAGATTCAACTAGGTCAATCCCAACTAATAAAGTAAGTCTAAATTAATTACAAGATAGGTCAAGTCCAACTCATGAATTTGAGCTAGTCCAAAGTTCAAAGAGTTCAAGAAGATTAGAGCACGTGAGGAGCAATCATTGTGATAGTCACTCTCGAAGATCACTGCTATCTTTACTTGTACTCATCCTTAACTGTACCCATCCTCTCACAAAAAAGTAGTATCTTTACCCTCATGTCACCGCCTTAACCAAGACTTTGTGCCTATAAATTGTAAGCACTCACCATATGAGAGGGGCTACTCTCTACACACCCATCACATAGCTATTTCTCTCTCTTAGCTACCATACCTTTCCTAGTGCTTACATTTGCTCTCTCTCTCTCTCTCTCTCTCACCTTACTTTATTAATAAAGGTTCTCCGGCCACCGTTTTCGCTTTTGAAGTGGAGTAGACCATCCTGATCGAACCACTATACATTTGTGTGTTGAATGTGTTGATCTCATCTTATATTTACTGCATTTATTACTTACATTAATTACTTAATAGATGGTGCATAAATCCACTTTTATGTATCATCAGGAATGATTGAGAGGTCGAGCCGAACGACAGCGATTATTTTAGTTTTCCCTTATGTGTTTTTGAAATTTTTGGGGTGATGTTGTGATCCCTTTTACCTTTATTTAATTTTTTCACAAAAGAGCTTGCAAGCAACAACAATTTGAGGATTAATTTCACTGACAGCCCTTGAATAAGTTGGATTTATAACCAAGAAATCCTTGAGCATTTGAAAAATAACATGGAAGCCATATAAATCAAGGTTTTTAAGTATTAAACATTAAACAAATAATTATTTTCTCTTTAATTGGCTCTGTTCAAAGAATTATATAATGTTATTGATAGGCTTGACCCAGATCAAGTTCAGAATTGCGAATCAGGCCTAGAATTACAGATTAAACCCACAATTAAAGACCAAACCCAACTTAGAGACCCAATTTAGAAATGCAAAGCAGGCCCCGAATCATAGACCAGACTCACCTCAAACGTACAAGTCAAGTCCACCACAGGATAACGGATGCTCAGTCAAGTCAGTCACGTCATCTTGAGAAACTCAGTCTACAACTGACACACGAGGAGATCTCTGTGAGGCGCGGACGTCTCCACCTCCAAAGAACTGCCTCGCCCATTGCGAGAATGACGCTACCTCCATCGAACAACCTTATCTGTTACAGGAATGAAGCCTCTATTTGCTAAGAGACATTTATAAATTGTAAACCCCACCTACATAAGGGAGCATCTCTCACATATCACTCATATCTGAGAACCCTTCACTTTTTGAGCAATAAAACACTCAGGCGACTGTAGCCCTTCACAATGAAGTAGGTCATCATGATTGAATCACTTAATTTGTTTTTGCTTGTGTTGAGTCTCCTTCTTTATTATTGCATTAAATACTTGACAGGTGGTACATAAAAACTATTTTGTGTATCAACAGTTTGGCACTGTTTGTGGGAATGACTTAGTTTTCACCCCCACTATTTGTCCATTTTTTCCTACTCTCTTTTCATTTTATGGCTATTACAACTAGATCCATGAATCAACAAGGGAAAGACAATTATTCACCATGTCGCAATGAGGTTCGGCCCATGCCAGCAAATCCTGTCGTTGTGGCAAACCCCGTTGCTACGGCAAATCCCGTAGCCGAACAACAACTAATGTAGACAATGTAGCTATTATTGAAGCAAAATCAACAGATTCTATAGTTGAACCTATAGTTGAAGCTCGTTGGGAACCCTCAAGGAGTCATGCCCTAGTACCCAGGGGAAGCACTCCAAGTGCCTCGCCCAGGGTGCTAAGGTGCCCCCCAGAAGGGTGCCCCTTGCAATGTTAAGGCGCCTTTCCTCAGGGCCAAGTAGAGGTGTCAATTATGTCGAGTTAAACGGTTACGTGTCAGATTAAATGAGTGACGGGTGAAAAACATACAAACCCATAAAATTTTCAACATGAACATGAGCCGTTTAATAAACGAGTAACACGATACGACTCGTTTAACCCATTTAAAAATACCAAAAAAAAAAGTAAAAAATTTATTATTTTAACAAATTTAAACACTATTTTTTTTTTCTTCCAACTGTACTTTCCTCAATTGGAGGAGTTTCAGCCAAGAACCAACAACTAACAATCCACGTGATAAGCCACACCACAAAGGTCAGCCAAAAAGAGGAGGCCCACTACTTCTTTTATAGGCAACTAAAGCCCCCTGTCTTAATTCCCCTGTCAATGTGGGATTCAAAGAAAAGGCAACTCAATGCCTCAAAGCTTTTGTTTCCTATTTTTTTTGAACTGATTTCCTTACCTTTTTTTTTTGAAATATTTTCTTTACTGTTTTTTCTTTACTCATTCAATATTTTATATGTATATAAAATAATTATTAATTTATTATTATATTAAATTTATTTAAACGGGTTGACAAGTTTCACCCGAACACGACTCATTTATTAAACGTGTTTTGATAGGCCTAGGGCCAATGCGCCCCTACTCCCCCTCTGCGCGTGCCTGCTCTATTCTCCTATGCTGATGACCCTCATTTCCAAGAAGACGAGGGAAAAAAACTAGTAGGTGGACCACAAGAGTCACTACAGCGACCTTTCAGAGGGTATTCCTAGCCAATAGGTCAAAAAAAATCGAGGTGTAGAACCAACTAGGTGACTTCTTCAACAACATCAAGGCCCGAGTGCCAAAAACAGTCGAGTATCTTGTGAGCGTACTAACACGTTGCTCGTGGCTAACGTGGCGAACTACCCACTACCCTAAATATTCAAAATGCCAACCATGGAAGTCTTTGATGGCACAAAAGATCCACTGGACCATCTTGACACCTATAAATCGCTTATGCAAGTGCAAAACATATCAGACAAAATTATGCAGAGTTTTTCCTACCATCCTTAAGGGATCTACGTGCTGGTGGTTCGCCAAGCTTAGATTGGCTTCCATTAATTCTTTTGATGAACTAAGCAAATCTTTTATCTCCCACTTTATACGGGACATTGACATCAGAAGTCTGTTACCCACTTACTTAGCATCAAGCAAGATTGGGATGAAGCCTAAGAAGTTACCTCAACTGTTTTAATGAGAAGTCCCTCCAAATCGAAGAGCCAGATGAGAAAGTCACCATGGCTACCTTCATCGCAAGCATGTGCTCATCCAGCTCTTCCTATTATGACTTCCCAAATGACCACAACAACCTCAATAAATATATCTAATTTCTTCACCCCTAGAACGTATCCTACGCTTCTTAGGATGGCCAAGTTATTTTTTCAATTGTAGCGTCAATACAACAACTTCTTCCACCATACATTTGGGATGACCAAGAATCGGAATGGGATATATAGCCTCAGCATATACCATGCTACAAGTACTGAACTAATAATAGTTTTTGATTGGTTCATTGAGATTTCTACTGTTTTTCTGTATGGCAAGCGCACCATTAGAACAGAGGAAACAATTGATCTGTCACTGATGGCATGTGTTGGTCATATTCCCAATGTCAACAGTCACAAAATGGTGAGAAATTTATTTCAACCATCGTATCAGTAGAAACACTAACCGAACATGTCCTACCTCTCAGCAAATACGTCTTTTAATCTGGTTTCCATATCCAAACATATTACTCCGTTCCATTTTGGTGCCATTTTCCTTCAACCCTTCTGTTTCATAATTCGGTCTCTTATTGTGCCTATAATGTTAGTAATAGGAAGATAACGTACTTTCATAATCCATGCATTGAATGACTCAGCAGTGTTCGATGACATCTCCTCATAACTTCGGCCTTCAAAAAATTCATTTGCCTAACTTTCATACAAAAGATTAGCAAGGAATCAATCAATATTTGTGATGCCCCTAAAATTGGGGTTCCCGTTGATCACCCGTCAACCTGCAAAAATACTCGTGATTGTCGCATAATCCGACATCACGTATATCACATCCCTGTAATCGGGATTACAATCTACACGAGGATCCGTGTTTTTTTTTGTTTATTTAATTCAACGAAGGTCCAATGTGCCTCAATATACTTCATTTAATGACCATTTGTATCATTGGAACGAAAGAACACCTAGTTCAAAAGCATGACAATGCATTCTTAAATATTCAGATTTTTTGGAAGAGCTACCGATAGGTGTTTGTTAGACCTACTGGTAGATGTTCTACCTGTAAGCTACTGGTAGCTTTTTCCTACTGGACAGGTACTACCTATTAACTACCGGTAGTTGTTGTCTGCTGGACAGGTACTACCTATTAGCTACCGAAAGTTGTTGTCTAGAATTTTATGTTTCATCAGTTTTCGATTTTCAATCCAATCAAAACCCTTCCAAATTCATCCCAAATATGTATAAAGATATTTTCTACATTATACATGATTCATACAAGTCTATTACAACCCATTCCATACGATTTACATGCTAAAATGGAATTAAACCAAAAGTTTTACATAAAACTCGGTTCAAGAGCCATAATCCGGCTCTTCTTCAACCTCGAGGCCCCGAATGTGTGTTATTCACCAGAATATGCCCCGTACTTGAAATATTTTTCATATAGGATGAGCCAACGCCCAGTAGAATATTTCATACAGGGGCTACTCCCCACCTAAGTGCATATGAATGCATACATGCAACAACACACAATCAATATCCATTCCAATGCAAGAATATGCAATTTATGTTGGAATCTATCATGTCATGCCATGAATTGAGATGAAACTCACTCATGCACATCAACCCAAGCCCTCACCGGCTCTCACCACACTATGCAATGCAAGTGTAAAACATTTATCATTGATGAAATACATCCAATGATCATTTTTAAAACACCAACGATATATTCATAAAATCACTTCATTCATGGATGTTTTCCCATTAAATGAAATCGTTATATAATAAAACCATGTGTCTTTGTTTGGGTAGCGGACTTTTGGTGTCGCATCACCAACTCCACAAACCGATACACTTTTTTGGACTTACACCGAAGGAAGTGTATAAAATCAGTAGCTGGGCCTTACACCCGAGGACGTGTCTAGCCCTTCTTACTATACTCGACACAAGTTTTTCATGCCATTTAACTGTGCGACTCTGTCGGACCTTGGTCCAACGGTACTGAGCCCACTTATCACCCACCTACTTGGTGTTTGATATCAACCATGCACTCACACCCATGAAATGCGATGTGTTCCCCAAGCATATGCGATGTAATGAATGCCATGAGCCAAATTACACATATATCATGTCCTATATGTAATGGATGTCATATGGAAAAATTAAACCACACATCTCAACATGTGTCATGGAAATTTATATTATAAGCATATAAATTCCATAAATCAATACAATGTCAATATCTCAATGAGCACATATTACATTTCTTTCCAACACATTTTCTAAGCATGTTATACATCATTATCTCATAACAACTTGATTCACACATAGGCATTTTGGCAAACACATTCAAGGCAACAATTCATGTTATCACACAAGAATTTTCACCTTATTCACAAAGCATAATATAAAACATATAGTATGCCCAAAATATCAAATTCCAAGGAAATCACACAAGTGATTTCCTATGCCAACATAACTAGGAATTGGTCTAAGCCAAATTTCATACCCATTTTCTCATTTTCATAACCACAGTCAATGACCTAGGTTATTCCATACCCTTACCCCATTCCAAATACACCCTAGGTAAGAAAGTGAACCAAAGTAGGTGAAATCCTACCTCTTGGAGCGTAAAGTGAAGGGAGAAACCTCAAGAATGACTACCAAGCCTCAAACCTTTGATTTCTCCAAAATTTATTCTTTGAAACTTCGGTGAAATTCTTCGTTCCTGGTACGTATGCATAGCCCTCGTCGCGTAAACCAACTTTAATTCTTGGATCAAGTAATTTCGACCGGTGGAACTCCGAGAATCGAAGGAGAAAGCTTGTAATTTCTATTTTCTCTCTTCTCTCTCTTTAACGCCTGAAGTACCCGGCCAAATGGGTGAGAAATATCTGAATATTCAGATATTAACCCCTATTTAAACTTTTGATTGCGCGGTTCACATTGTCCCACTCGTTTATTACTTTCGGGTCCGTTTTTAAGCCAAAACGACTTAATTAAATTTTGGTTTTAAACCTTTACTCAATTATAAGGAAATTTTATAATTTTTATTTTTGGGGACCTTTAAAAGTTCATTCGTCACCCGATTGTCTCGAAAAATGTGTAAAATTCGATTATATCGGAATTCGACGAAATTTGACGTGGTAACTAAATTTCGTGATATGAATCCAACAGTGAAGTACGTTGCTCCATTCGAACTCTTTAGAAATATGCATTTTTATCCCGCATTATAGTGACAAATTACTATTTTACCATTTGTCGGAAAAAGTTCAAATTTCTCCGAGTTTCACAATATTACTACCACTTTCATACTTAAAAATTTCTAGCTTTTCATAAAACATTGTCTTTATTTGAGCGTATGGGCCATTTGCGTAACAAAAAAATCATATGTTCTCCGAATATGTTTGAAAATTGACTTTCACTGAATTTATCCCTTAAATTAGACTTCAAATTTTGCAAATAAAAACATGATGATATCTAGGAAAAGCCTTTGGTAACGCTTCCAACAGACTAACATTGCAGTTAGATATGAATGTGTTTTGGCGACCATAAACTATAATCTGTTGTAAATGCTTCAAAAACCAACGTCAATTTGCCTCGTTCTTGGAATCCACAATAGCAAACGCAACGGGGAATAACCCAGTGACAAGTCAAACGTGACCAACAATATTCAATCTAATTGATAATTAAAGCACACACCATTAAACAGATAGTGATAGTGTTCATAGAAAAAACATAATGGACAGTGACAATGATAGGGAATTCACCTTGGTTTCCATCCTTTGTAGTTGCAGATAGTTTGTTCCTTTGAATCTTGTCTTAAACAAATGTCATCAAGAAACAACATCGAATGACAGTAATTAAACCCATGAATGCAACCATAAAAAGAAACAAACAACTTCTTAAAATGCTTACTCTTAGCATCACAATCCATCTTACTATGGATGTTGGTATTCGTATCATTGGTTGTCTGTATGTACCAAGATTGTTGGTTGAAATATACAAAATGGTCTCCCAATAACAATCCTCTTGTTTTCTCCATACATAATTGTTAGTCCATATCTTGAACATAAAAGAGTGACAACTTCTATAGCACGCGTTGAAGGTTGCTCCTAGACACTATCAACAATAAAATTAGCAATAAGATTTTGAAGACATGCATTTGTTCTTGTCCGTGCGTACAACTAAACCACAACTGTATTCCTTGTTCTTTTTTTGAATGTAGAAATATTCATTAACCTTCTAAACTGAAGCAGAAATATACCATTGACATCCAGTGGAGTACTGGAAAAACATTCAGCTCTAACTCTTGATATGTCATTCTTCATGTAATTAAATTGAAAACCAGCCTTGATTGAGTATTTACAAAGTGCACTCCTGAAATGTCTTTTCTTTAGATCATCCAGTCGATAATAAGGCCCTCTCAATGTGATGATATAACGAAGTTAGTAAATCATCATCTGTGTCATATCCATTATTATCTGTCAAATCGAAAGGTATGTTTTGCAACACTTCACTCATGTCCAAACAATGAGATTCATTCCCTTTGCATGACACCGAAATATTGATATGACTCAGACAAAATTCCCGACCAAGAACAAACATATTCTTCGAATCAACATTATTTTACAACATACAACTCGAGTGTCCGGGTATACTATATGAAAAATACAAAAATCCTGCATCCAAGTCTTTCCACCTCTTGATAATACCGACCAATATAATCGCATAGGTCGAATTAAATGATAGCCTCATCACACTAGTTTAATCATCATGTCTGTACAAAGCAATATTGAATCCTCCATTGTTTTTTACAAGAAAATAATGAAAATTGTATAAATTGATCACAATGAGAATACAAAAATCGTAGTGACAAGTGTGTACATTCATCCATTTTACCTGTTGTACATAATGACATCATAAATTCACAAAAAGAATGCATCTACACACAAAAGGTATTTGTTTGATTGCATTTTATGATGATACAAGACCATAGTGACAGGTCAATATGACATAACAAATGGACAATATATTGTATAAAATGCCATGGATTATTTGACAGTTACATCTATAGAAATAACCCAAAAAAAGTCACCATGAAAGATCGAAAAAAAAAAGGAAACGTGAAACAAAATGATAAAACTAGCAATCAAAACATGTATACCATGAAAATGAAATATTTACACATAATATTTATAGTGACAAGTCAAAAACAAAAATACCAACTAATGACTATAACTCGATCACACATGAACTTCACAGTGACAAGTTTAAAAATGAGAACTTATCCAAAAAAAAACTAACCATTATCTGAACACATAAATCGATAAGTAAATGCTAATATAATAGATCGAACTGAACATAAAAGAAAATTAAACAAACCGCAACACAAATTTCCATAAATTAACTCGAAGTAACATTATCCAAAACATAATCGACTGAGAAACACCATTAATTGAGATGCATAAAACTACAATTCCATACTTCTTGCATTATTAATGCAATTTTTGAAAAAAAAAAAACATAGTAAGCTTCAACAAACATGAAACGAACGAAGAAAGTCATTATTGGATTTGCAAAAGAAACTATAATCCAAACCTCACGTACCAAACTAATTAAAGAACGCATAACACTAAAGAAAATAAAATAAAAAATAGGGTTATTAGCACTTTTGGACCTTAAAGTGTACATTTTTTGTCAATTTAGTCTTTATTATATCAATTTTGTCAATTTAATTTCTAAAGTATTCAACCTGTGTCACTTTGTTCTCTAATCAGATAATCTGTTAAGTTTTTTTACGGAAGTGACCAAGTGCCATTTGTTTAAACGATATCACATATTTAACATGTGATCATTCCGTTAAAAACTTAACAGTTCATCTATGTAGGGACTAAAATGACGCGAATTGAATACTTTAGAGAAAAAATCAATAAAATTGATAAAATAAGGACTAAATTGACAAAAACTACATATACTTTAAAGACTAAAAATATTATTAACCCAAAACAAATTGATGAGCAACAATCTAGAACTCATGAACAAAAAAATAGAGAGAGCACCTCTTCACTAGAAACGAACATAACGAAGAAAGTTTTTGATGGAGCTATAGATTATGAAGAAAGATGTCAAAATTTGTACATGTTTGTTACTAAAGTGATAGTGAATTAATGTCATTTGAAAGTTTTACCTTTTTGAGATCAAGCGTTTAAGTCCCCTCTACCAAAAAAAATTGATAAAAAAATGAATGTCATTTGAAATAAATAAAAAAACCAAAGAAACAGTAGCAGTTTTCGCTGGTAAGTATGCAAAGATAGCATTTGAGAGTGTTATTTATGAAAGTATTGAGGATTTGTTTCCGACTTTAAACTTTCAGAATTTATTGATTCAAGTGAATGACAATTTTGAAAAATATCTGCCTGCTAATCTGTGTATGTGAAAAACTACTTTGTTCTTTGAAATATGGTCTTTATTAGAAAATATTGACCTTAATGTACTGTTCTTTTAATGTTGTATAAAAGCAAATTGAATTTGGTAAACAGCTAGTGAGAGAGCCGTGCGGTAGGGGTGGCTGGTGGTTGTGTATGTCGGTGTATGTGCACGGAGGTGATTGGTGTAGGAGATAGGATGACTGATAAACACGTTTGATTTTTTCCCCATGTCTGCTGAGTTGTCACCAGCACATTCATAATTACCTCCTAAACACTTTTGGTCCATCCAACTAAACCTACTCCAATTTTACACGCCTACATAATCATGTTACATAATTTAGAAATTTAATGCATTATAATCATTGGATTGATAGTATTGAGATTCAATGATAAATTAATATTGGGACCTGATTATTAAAGACTTCTATTGTTTACTTAAATTAACAAATTGTAACAATGGAGGGCCGTCTCAATCATTGTGGTAGCCCATCCAAGCTTTTCTTTTCATCTAACTTTTTCTTGGCATATCTTATTGTGTTCTTTTCTTCAAGGACTTGCCTAATTTTTTATTTTTTTTGGTCCTCTTTTTGTGTTGTCTTCACATGTTTGTTATATGTTGTTGACATTTTGTTGTTATTGTAAAACAAGAAACCCTAACAACCTGATATTTACATGTGGTTAGGGGCATTCAACCTTGAGGATCAGCGGGTTTGTCAAATGACTACAGCAACTCACCGTTGGATCGTTAAGTCGTGAGTTTAAACCTTATTATCCCTTTACTTATAAAATAAAAAAAAAATTTCAAAAAAAAAGGTGTATTCAAACTCGAATTCATGACTCATCTCCTGTGCATCTAAAAGCATGTATTGTAAGCTTTTATCCTTTTCTTAGTGGGTACCAGTAAAATTTCATTGTATGAAGATAGCCCATCTCTCTCTCTGTCTCTCTCTAACACACACAAGAAGGTTCTGGGTCATTTCTTAACAACCATAATTTTGTATTCAAACCCTCATATGCACGTCTCTGGGGCAAAGTCTACGAAATCAGATTTGACAGGAATCATGACTGTTTCCTAGAATGCTTTATGGGGTCACATTTTCATACCAAGCAGAAACAACCCCACTTAGCATCTTACAAGAAACTAACCATACGCAATACACCAATGTTACATGAATTTAATTTATTGGCATAATTTTTTGATGTAATCATTCATAATCATTAAATTGATAATTAACCCCACTATTTATTGAGATCCATAACCAATCCAATGAATGTGATGGATAAAATCAACAAATTAGGTCTAAATAACATTATTGTATGCAATATGAGGATCCTATCATATACTCACTTTAGCCGCACATGAGATGCTCACCCATATAATCCGGTCCATTGATTTGAGTTCGAGTCGATCCTTATCGTAGAACTAGGTTATGAGCCAATTGTTTTAAAATTTCTAATATTATTATAATTCATATTTTTTTTCTTCTTTAGACTGAGTTAATATAATTCAGAATAATTTAGACAGTTAGGAAAATTTTCTTGTTCAAACAAAAGAATGAATTTTTTTTTTAAACTTTCTTGTAAGTTTTTCATTCTAACCAAATGTATGCATGCAAATATATTTTATTTTCTTTCACTTCACTTTTTTTTCTTTTATTTCAAGAAAATGTATGTTTTCTTTTCTACTACTTTGAAAAAAAAAATGCAAATTTAGACCGATTTAACAGGAACTTTTTTTGCGGGATCTAGGAAACTATAAGAATTTTTATTTTTATTTTTTTAATTTTTGCGACTACAATGTTGCTATTGCAAATGCATTTTGCCAGCCAGAAAATGCATATGTCGCAAGTGCTACACAAAAAAAAAAAAAAAAAAAAAAAAAAAAAAAAAAAAAAAAAGAATT
>CAUOFW020001724.1:792699-931643 GCA_963454935.2 Ilex paraguariensis
AAAAAAAAAAAAAAACACAAAACAAAACAAAAAAAATAAAGGATTCGTTTAATGACAAATTATCAACATTGCACACAAACTTTTTCAACATAAAATCTTGCAATTCATCAAAAGAAATATTCTTGTAATAAACCACACGCATAAGGTAGGCTGCTATCTCAGTTGTTAGGTGTGAAAGAGGAAGCTGATCCCTAATTTACTTTTGAATTGTGGGTTAGTGAGACCAACCCTTATTAAAGTTTCTCAAGTACAACTGAAGAGACAAGGGATGGTCCACCACTATCAACTCTTTGAGAATTGATTTCTTGATTCGGATATGATTATTTGAAATTGAAGCAAATCAGATCAAACAACTTTACTCACTTTAGTTAATAGTTTATCTGTTCAATTTTTTTTGATCAAATTTGTTCAATTATTTTATGCACGTTTGTTGAATTTGCTATTTTTCAATTTTTTTCTAGTTCAATTATTTCTTTATATTGAACTAAATTTATATTATGAATTACTTGTAGTGATATATCGTGATTTTTTTATTAGGTAATATATATTTTATAAATATTTTTAAGGTAAAGAGTGAAAAGCATAAAATTGAAAAGTAATTTATTTTTAGTTATCATTTTTGTGTAGTTGTCAAACAATTTGGTTTAATTAAGTACTTAAATTTCAATAGGTATCATTGTATCAATTTTTAAGTACTTTTTAAAAATAGGCTAAAATTTTAAGTAGTAAACTACGTGCTTATCACATGCTGAAAATGTTAGTCAATAAGAATTTTATAAATTACTCATAATAGACAAATATAGTCTCAATGCATTTTAAACTCTTAAATTTTCAATACTCAACATTCACCACCATCATCACAACCATCGCCACCATCATTGTACCGCTAGCACAACCACTACCATCGTGTCATTGCCACCACCATTGTGTCTCCACCAACACCACCATTGTGATTGTGGTGGTAGGAAAAAAATAGTTGTGGTGAGATGGTTAAAAAGAAGGGAAAAAATAGAATAACAATAAGGGTTAATAGCATTTTTGATCCCTAAAGTATTCATTTTTAGTCACCTTAGTCCTCATTGTATCAATTTTGTTCCTAAAGTATTCAACTCGTGTTATTTTAGTACCTAATTAGACAATTCATCAAGTTTTTTGAAAGAAGTGATCACGTGTAATTTTTTTAGACTGTATCACATGCCCAATAGGTGATCATTCCATCAGAAACTTAACAGTCTATCTATGTAAGAACTAAAATGACATGAATTGAATAAGTTAGGGACCAAATTTGACACAATGATGACTAAATTGACAAAAAATATATACTTTAGGGACTAAAAAATTAACCCTAATGACTGTATTGATCTCACTTTATATTTACTACATTTATTACTTACATTAATTACTCGATAGGTGGTGCACAAATCCACTTTTCTGCATCATCAAGAGCGATTGAGAGGTCGAGCCAAACGACAGCGAATATTTTAGTTTTCCCTTTTGTGTTTTTGAAATTTTTGGGGTGATGTCTTGATCCCTTTTACCTTTATTTAAGTTTTTCACAAAAAGGGCTTGCAATCAACAACAATTCGAGGATAAATTTCACTGACAGCCCTTGAATAAGCTGAATTTATAACCAGAAAATCCTTGAGCATTTGAAAAATAACATGGAAGCCATATATATCAAGGTTTTTAAGTATTAAACATTAAACAAATAATTATTTTCTTTTTAATTGGCTCTGTTCAATGAATTACATAATGTTATTGATGGGCCTGACCTAGATCAAGTCCAAAATTACGAATCAAGCCCAGAATTATAGATCAGACCCAGAAGTACAGACCAAACCCAACTTAGAGGCCTAGTTTAGAAATACAGAGCAGACTCGGAATCATAGGCCAGACTCACCTCAAACATACAAGTCAAGTCCACCACAGGATAAAGGAAGCTTAGTCAAGTCAGCCGCATCATTTTGAGAGACTCAGTTCACAACTGACACACGAGGAGATCTCCATGAGACGCGCATGTCTCCACCTTCACGGAACTGCCTCACTTATTACGAGAATGACGCTACCTCCACCGAACTACCTCATCTGTTACAAGAATGACACCTCAATCTGTTAGGAGACACCTATAAATTGTAAGCCTCATCTACACAAGGGGGTATCTCTCACATATCACTTACATCTGAGCACTCTACATTTTTTGAGCAATAAAACACTCAGACCATTGTAGCCCTTCACAATGAAGGTGGTGCATAAAACCATTTTTGTACGTCATCAATTTTACACCGTCTATGGAAATGACATAGTTTTCATCCTCACTATCTTTCTATTTTATGGCTATTACAACTAGATCCATGAATCTACAAGGGAAAGACAATGATCCGCCATGTCGCAATTAGGTTTCACCCCCGCCAACAAACCCTGTCGTTGTAGCAAACCCAGTCATTACAACAAATCTTGTAGCCAGACAACAATTACTGGAGACAATGTAGCTATTGTTGAAGAAAAATCAACAGATCATGCAGTTAATGCTCGCTAGGAACCCTCAAGGAGTAGTGCCCTAGCACCCAGAGGAAGCACTCCAAGTGTCTTACCCAGGGTGCCAAGGTGCCCCCCAGCAGGGCACCCCTTGCAACGCCGTGGTGCCCTTCCTTAGGGCCAAGGCGCTTGTTTTTCCCTCTGCGCGTGCCTACTCCGTTCTCCTATGTTGGTGACCCTCTTTTTCAAGAAGACGAGGGAAAAAACCAATATGTGGACCACAAGAGCCACTGCAACGACCCTTCAGAGGGCAATCCTAGCCAATGGGATGTAAAAATCAAGAAGGTGCAGAACCAACTAGGTGACATCTTTAACAACATCAATGCGCGAGCGCCAAAAACAGCTGAGTATCTTGTGAGCGTATTGACATGCCATTCGTGGTTGACATGGCCAACTACCCACTCCCCTAAATATTCAAAATGCCAGCTATAGAAGTCTTTGATGGCCCAAAAGATTCACCGGACCACCTTGACACCTATAAATCCCTTATGCAGCTGCATAACATATCAGACGAAATTATGTAAAGTTTTTCCTACCACCCTCAAGAGATCTATGTGCTAGTGGTTTGCCAAGCTTAGACTGAATTCCATTAATTCTTTTGATGAACTAAGCAAATCTTTTATCTCCTACTTCATAGGGGATGCGGACATTAGAAGTCTGTTACCCACTTACTCAACATCAAGCAAGATCAGGATGAAGCCTGAGAAGTTACCTTAGTTGTTTTAATGGGGGGTCCTTCCGGATCGAAGAGTTAGATGACAAAGTCACCATGGCTACCTTTATTGCAAGTATGTGCTCATCCAACTCCTCCTATTATGACTTCCCAAATGACCACAACAACCGCAATAAATATATCTAATTTCTTCCCCCTAGAACATATCCTATGCTTCTTAGGATGATCAAGTTATTTTTTCGATTGTAGCGGCAATACAACAACATCTTCCACCATACATTCGAGACAACCAAGAATCGGAATGAGATATATAGCCTCAACATATACCATGTTACGAGTACTGACATAATAATAGTTTTTGATTGGTTCATTGAGATTTCTACTACTTTTCTGTATGGGAAGCACAACATTAGAACAAAGGAAACAATTGATCTGCCACTGATGGCATGTGTTGGTCATATTCCCAATGTCAACAGTCACAGAAGGGTGAGAAATTTATTTCAACCACCATATCAATAGAAACTCTAACCGAACACTTCCTACCTTCAGCAAATACATCTTTTAATTTGGTTTCCATATCCAGACATATCACTCTGTTCCATTTTGGTGTCATTTTCCTTCGACCCTTCTAATTCATAATTTGGTCTCTTATTGTGTCTATAATGTTAGTAATAGGAAGATGATGTGCTTTCATAATCCAGGTCTTGAATGACTTAGCAGTGTTTGATGACATCTACTCATAACTCCGGCCTTCAAAAAATTCATTTGCCCAACTTTCATACAGAAGATTAGCAAGGAATCAATCAATATTACTACCACATTCACGCTTAAAAATTTCTAGCTTTTCCTAAAACATTGTCTTTATTGGAGCGTATGGGCCACTTGAGTAACAAAAAAATCATACATTCTATGAATACATTTGTAAAATGACTTTCACTGAATTTATCCCTCAGATTAGACTTCAAATTTTGCAAACAAAAAACATGATGATATCTAGGAAAAACCTTTGGTAACACTTCCAACAAACCAATATTATGGTTAGATATGAATGTGTTTTGGCGACCATAAACTATAATCTGTTGTAAATGCTCCAAAAACCAATGCCAATTTGACTTGTTCTAGGAATTCACAATAGCAAACGCAATGGGGAATAACCCAGTGATAGGTCAAACGTGACCAACAATACTCAATCTAATTGATAATTAAAACACATACCATTAAACGGATAGTGATAGTGTTCAAAGAAAAAACATAATGGATAGTGACAATGATCGGGAATTCACCTTGGTTTCCATCCTTTGTAGATGCAGATAGTATGTTCCTTTGAATCTTGTCTTAAAAAAATGTCATCGAGAAACAACATCGAATGATAGTAATTAAACCCATGAATGCAACCATAAAAAGAAACGAACAACTTCTTCAAATGCTTACTCTCAGCATCACAATCTATCTTAATATGGTTGTTGGCATTCATATCATTGGTTGCCTGTATGTACCAAGATAGTTGGTTGTAAGATACAAAATGGTCTCCAAATAACAATCCTCTTGCTTTCTCCGTATAGAATTGTTAGTCCATATCTTGAACATAAAAGAGTGACAACTTCTATAGCACGCATTGAAGGCAGCTCCCAGACACTATCAACAATAAAATTAGCAATAAGATTTTGAAGACATGCATTTGTTCTTGTCCGTGCGTACAACCAGACCACAACTGTATTCCTTGTTCATTTTTTGAATGTAGCAATATTCATTCACCTACTGAACTGAAGCAGAAATATACTATTGACATTCAATGGAGTACTGGAAAAACATTCAGCTCTAACTCTTGATTTGTCATTCTTCATGTAATTAAATTGAAAACCAATCTCGATTAAGTATTTATAAAGGGCACTCCTAAAATGTCTTCTCTTTAGACCACCCAGTCGATAATAAGACCCTCTCGATGTGATGATATAACGAAGTTAGTAAATCATCATCTGTGTCATATCCATTATTATCTGTCAAATCAAAAGGTAAGTTTTGCAACACTTCACTCATGTCCACACAATGAGATTCATTCCTTTTGCGTGACACTGAAATTTTGATATAACTCAGATGAAATTCCCGACCAAGAACAAACATATTCTTTAAATCAACATCATTTTACAACATACAACTCGAGTGTCCGGGTATACTATATGAAAAACACGAAATCCTGCATCCAAGTCTTTCCACCTCTTGATAATACTGACCAATATAATCGCAAAGGTTGAATTAAATGATATTCTAATCACACTACTTTCATCATCATGTCTGGACAAAGCAATATTGAATCCTCCATTCTTTTTTAAAAGAAAAGAATGAAAACTGTATGAATTGATCACAATGAGAATATAAAAATCGAAGTGACAAGTGTGTACATTCATCCATTTTACCTGTTGTACATAATGACATCATAAATTCATAACAAAAATGCATCTACGCACAAAAGATATTTGTTTGATTGCATTTTTTGATGATACAAGACCACAGTGATAGGTCAATATGACATAACAAATGGACAATATATTGTATAAAATGCCATGGATTATATCACAGGTACATCTCTAACAAATAACCCAAAAAAGGTCACAATGAAAGATAGAAAAAAAAAAGGAAATGTGAAACAAAATGATAAAACTAGCAATCAAAAACTAGTAACATAACAAATACCACAGTGATAGACAAATAAAAATAATAGCACAACTGCATTAATAATATTAAAACATGTATACCAATGAAAATGAAATATTTACACATAATATTCACAGTGACAAGTCAAAAACAAAAATACCAACTACCGACTCTAACTCAATTACACATGAACTTCACAGTGACAAGTTAAAAAATAGCAAAACCAAATAAAAACTAGTCATTATCTAAACACATAAATCAATACGCAGATGCTACTATAATTGATCAAACTGAACATAAAAGAAAATTAAACAAACAGCAACACAAATTTCAATAAATTAACTCGAAGTATGGCAAAAAATAGAGTAACATTAACCAAAACATAATCGAATAAAAAACTCCATTAATTGAGATGCATAAAAATACAATTCATACTTCTTACATTATTAACGCAATTTTTGAAAGAAAAAAAAAACATAGTAAACTTCAACAAATGCGAAATGAACCAAGAAACTCATTACTCGATTTACCAAAAAAAATATAATCCAAACCTCATGTACCTAACTAATTAAAGAATGCATAACACTAATATAAAATTCAAATAAAAAAAAAAGATTAATAGCACTTTTGGTGTCTAAAGTATGTATTTTTTGTCAATTTAGTCTTTACTATTTCAATTTTATCAATTTAATCCCTAAAGTATTCAATTCGTATCACTTTGGTCCATAATTAGACAATCTGTTAAGTTTTTTTGACAAAAATGACCACATTTCATTTTATTAGACGATTTCACTTATTCAAAACGTGATCATTCCAATAAAAACTTAATGGTCCATCTATGTAGAGACTAAAATGATACATTAAATTTTTTAGATACTAAATCGATAAAATTGATACAATAAGAACTAAACTAACAAAAATACATACTTTACAAATTAAAAGTTTTAGTAACCCAAAAAAAAATTGATGAACAACAATCTGGAACTCACGAACAAAAAAATGGAGCACCTTTTCACTAAAAATGAATAGAACGAAGAAAGTCTTTGATGGAACTATAGATTATGAAGACGTCAAAATTTGTACATGTTTGTTATTAAAGTGACAGTGAATGAATGTTGATGGGACATTTTCAGACACTCCCAGATGATGACGCGTGTACTGGGCGTCAATAGGAGCCTTTCGCTGTGGTACCGACACGTCTTTGTCGGTTTCTGACCCCCTGTCCCGAGGGATGCTATTCACAGGGATCAAGGATCCCCAAACCACCTTGGACCGACACGTATTCCTCGATAGTTTGGGTACATCGGCCCTAAGTCGTGCTAAGACCCTCGGCACCGAGGGGTATCTATCCGCGTGGGCGTTTCTTCACATGGAGGGGCTATTGATGGACAAATCATTAGCCTAGGCAAGGCTAGGCTAGCCATCATGGCCTCGTCTTACTCAAATGGTGTCAGGAGGCACAAGATAGCAGAAGGCTCAACCAAAGGGGAATGGACACGTGGCGTATGGTGTCAGATTAGAGACGAAAAGACCAGAATGTCCTTGCTGACACACGACTTAGGAAAGTAAGTATTAAATGCACCCTTCCTTTGATGAGACAATATTTAATGCATGAGAGCTCGGAAGTGAAAGGTAATAAATGTACCAACGCCTGGGCATTTAATATACTCCTGTCGAGAGAAGATCATTAAACGCTCGACGGACCGAGGAGGAAGCATTAGTTGCTCGGGGTCCCGAGCAATAAAGAAAAAGACTATTACTCATAGAGATTGGTGTGCACGCTGCCCACCCCCAATGATTACCTACTAGCTACGCTGTCAACAATGATAAGTTTTTATGGTATAAATAGTCCTCACCAACACAAAAAAAAAGGTATGCAATAAACCCTCTCTCAACCTCATACAGTGTTTTCTTATTCCCTTTTCTCAAAGTACTGACTTGATCGTCGGAGGGGATACGTCGAAAAAACACTCTGGCACCCTTCTAACCTGTTTTCCTTTGTTCCAGTAACCTCCTTTAACCTTCCGGGATCACTCAGGCGATTCGTAAAAACGATTCGTACAAACGATTCATTATCCGACTCCGACCCTGACAACCTGTTCCAAGTAGCAAGATCGACCATCCGATTGATGGGCACTTGTTCACTATGGGAGAGATCTGTTCTAGTATTTGTATTGTGCAGGATCTTGCATGCACAATCTAGCGCCGTCTGTGGGAAACAACTGATTTTCCTAGTTTCTTCTCTAGAAAGAACAGTGACCATGGTGAACACTCGACAGAAAGATAAAGGTCCCCAGCAAAGGAGTCTCAAGTTGCCAGCTCCTCATCATGCTGGGGGGGAGAGATCAAGTTGATAACAATAAGAACGTTTCTATTCAGTCAAGGGGGCATACTTCTCAAACCAGTATGGGCATTAGATCAGGGGGATCCGCCCCCTTGGCTCGTCAACTAGCGGAGATGATTGAGGAAAAATTTGGGGATTAATTACGACAGTTGGAGAAAGATAATGTGAATGTCCTAAGTCAGCTCGATGAATTTGCCGCCTCCGACGAAGGATCGAGGGACTCATTCCGTTCCAGGGAACGCCCCGTCCGGGAGGCGGAAACCGAGGACTTGAGGAATCATCTAAACAACAAAGCTGAGAGCTCTAGGGTCCCGAAGCGCTCAAGAGACAACGAGCACCCCCTCGACGGTCAGGCCAAGAAGGCAAGACCTTTGGCCTGGGACGACCTCCGATGAGGACTGTCAAGGTGCGGGAAGGGAGATGAGTCCGAGGAGGATTCAACCCTTTCCACGTGACGCCTGGGGAAGGCGAGCCCCGTCGATGACCTTGGAAACCTCAGAAGACATCCCTCTGAGGTGGAAGTCGATCTCAGAGCCCAGTTGGAATCTAGGAGAAGGGGCAAGGCTGTCCAGGATGACGTCGGAGACGAGGCCATGCAATCACCTTTTACCAGGGACATCCGAGAGATGGAGGTACCAAAGAAGTTCATCGTGCCAAGATTTAAAACTTATGATGGACAATCCGATCCTGAAGCTCACCTCAGGCAATACAAACAAATGATGTCCTTATATCATTCAGACCAACGGCTCCTCTGTCGAGTGTTCTCCATGATTTTGGGGGATTTCGCGATGAAGTGGTTTAAGACTTTTCCTCTCAACAGCATTGGGTCATGGAAGGAGTTGGCGAGGCAGTTTTCAGCCCGATTCATTACGGGGAGCAAGCGGGCCAAAGACATCGGGTCATTATTGAAGCTCAGGCAGAGGGAACAAGAAACCCTTCACCAGTATGCCACCTGACACTATGAGGAGGTCAATGATGTAGAGGGGTGTTCGGAGGTCATGGTAGCTGCTTTCTTTAGGCTCGGCCTGGCAAGAGACACGGACCTGTACCGATCCCTGACTAAGAAGACTCCTGTAGATATGAGCAAATTGATGGCCCAAATAAACAAATACTCCAGGATTGAACACGAAATAGGGGGGAACAAAGGTAGAACTCTCCTACCTAGGAGAAAAGAGAAAGAAGCAAGGGACATCTCCCGAAAGGGGCTGGTACCCCCTCCAGGGGGGTCATCTAAAGGCGTCCACACTGTCTTCAAAGAACCCATCTACAGGTTACTCCATAAAATCAAGCATGAACCATTCTTCAAGTGGCCGCCTAGGATACAAAGTAATCTTTCCACCCGTGAGCAAAAGGTCAGATGTTCTTATCACCGGGATTTCGGCCATCGCACCGAAAATTGCAAGGTATACAATTCTTTCTTGGAAGCGCTGGTCCAGGACGGTTACTTAAAAGAATACATCGAGCTCAAGTTAGAAGAGAGGCGCGGTCCTGGACAGGCCGTGGAGCAAGACAATGTCATAGACGTGATCCATGTATGTCCACTGGATCGCCCGACATCCAAGGAGCTTGAGTCTGACCTCAAGAGGGTGGCCTTTACAAGAAATGTTGCCGAGAGTGAGGGGGCCCGCGCAGCAAGAGGGCCAGGATCAGCGAGTCAGATATCACCTTCTTCGACGTGGACTTGACGGGCGTGGTACCTCCCCACAACGACGCCCTAATCATAACTCTGAAGATAGGCAAGTTCAACGTTAAGAGGGTGTTGGTGGACTCCGAAAGTTCCTCCGAAGTGATGTACTCGGAGACTTTAAAGCGGATGGGTTTTGCCCTCAAGGACCTCACCAACGGCTCATTTGCCTTGCCCATAGGCAAAATCACATTATCCATCGTCACGGGTCCCTTCACTATCAATATCGAGTTTGTTGTGATCGATATGGACTCTCCCTACAATTTGATCATGGGGCGAACTTGGTTGCATGCGTTGGGAGCGATGCACTCCACTTACCACCAGAAATTGAAATTTGCTACACCAGAAGGGATAATGGAGATCCGAGGGGACCAAGCATCTGCAAAAACTTATTTTTACTCGGCTGTGAGAGCGGGGGTTTCCACCCAAGAGAAGGGACGCGCCCCGGAGGAAATCTTGGAAAAATAGCAATCACAGTCCGGACGTCCAGGAATGGACGACCCCCGGACTGACCCGACGGACCGATCAGTAGAAGACCTCCGAAAGGTGTTCTTAGTAGATGGTGAAGGGGAGAGATACTTCCTGATTGGAACCACAATGCCTGTAGCCAAACAAGAAAAAATGATCAACTTTTTGAGGCAGTACGCAATGGAAATGAAGGGGGTGGACCCCGAAATAATCACGCACAAGCTGCACGTTGACCAGACACACAGGCCGATAAAGCAGAAACCACGACGCATGACACCAGATCACGCCTGGGCGGTGAACGAGGAAGTTAATAAGCTCTTGGAGGCCAATACTATTCGGGAGGTGCAGTTCCCAGAATCGTTATCAAACACGGTCTGTGCCAAGAAAAATGGAGAAAAATGGCGTGTCCGCGTAGATTTCACTGATTTGAACAAGGCGTGTCCCAAGGACGACTACCTCCTACCAAAGATTGACCAGTTGGTGAATGCCACTGCTAGGTATCAGCGGATGAGCTTCCTGGATGCTAGGGCAGGTTATCATCAAATCCCTCTCTATCTCCCAAATCAAGAAAAAATGGCATTCATCACTCCGAGGGGAGTTTACTGCCACAAAGTCATGTCGTTTGGGCTGAAGAACGCCAGAGCTACGTACCAGAGGCTGATAAATCGGATGTTCAAAAGACAGATCGGCAACACCATGACAATCTACATTGATGATATGTTGGTTAAAAGTAAAAGGAATTGTGACCACCTGATGGATTTGGCCGATACCTTCTCCACCCTCAGGGAGTATGGGCTGAAGCTAAATGCCGCAAAGTGTGTTTTCGGAGTGGAGTCAGGTAAATATCTCGGATATCTGGTGAGTCAGCGGGGATTCGAAGCTAACTCAAATCAGATCCAAGCGATTCTGGACGTCCGGAGCCCCCAGACGGTCCGAGAAATCCAGAAGCTCACAGGGATGTTGGCAGCACTCAATCGTTTTATCTCACGCTCCTCAGACAAATACAAACCCTTCTTTGGGGCCATCAAGAAGGTCGGGAAAGATACGTGGAGCCATGAGTGTGAAGACGCCCTGGCAGGAATCAAAGAGTACCTTCGGGTTCTCCTGACCCTATTCGTTCCTGCCCAGGGTGAAATGCTCTTCCTGTACTTGTCCGTATCAAAATTTGCCATTAGCAGGGTACTCATTCGTGACCACGAGCACCACCAAAAGCCAGTTTATTATGTGAGCAAAGTGCTACTGGACGCGAAAACAAGATACCTACCCTTGGAGAAACTCGCTCTATCCCTGGTCACAATTGCAAGAAAACTGAGGCATTATTTCCAGGCACACTCGATTACTGTCCTCACCGATCAACCCTTAAATGCCATTTTGAGAAAGACAGATCTCTCTGGAAGGATTTCCAAGTGGGCAGTAGAGTTGGGAGAGCATGACATCCACTTCAAACCTCGAACTACTATAAAGGGGCAGGTATTGACAGATTTCATAGCAGAATTTTTTGGGGGACCCCCCATTTCGGAAGAACCGCCCACTTCGGGAATAGCATCCTCGCCGGATGACAAGGGACCATCGTGGCTCCTATGCATAGACGGTTCCTCCAATAGTAAAGGGTCTGGAATTGGTATCTTGTTAGTCTCCCCATATGGGGTGGTCACCGAATAGGCCGTTCGGCTGGGATTCAAAGTATCCAATAACGAAGCCGAGTACGAGGCTCTCATCTTAGGGCTTCGGTTAGCCGAAGCGACGGGGGTTACAGACCTAATCGTCCACTACGATTCCATGTTGGTAGTCAACCAAGTTAACGGAGAGTTTGAGACAAGGGACCCGAGGATGAAGGCTTACCATCACGAGGCGACAATTGTTATCCAGAAGTTCAGAAAAGTTTAGGTCAAGCAAGTATTCCAAGATAAGAACGCGCATGCTGACGCCATGGCTTGCCTAGCCTCGGCACTGGATTCCTCTCTTCCGTGCAAGGTCACCATAGATTATCTTCCCACTTCCAGTATAGATAAAGCTCCCGAGGCGATGGTCGTCCAAGAAGAACACAGGCAACCCAACTGGACAGACCCTTTTCTTAGGTACCTAGTAACTTGGGATCTCCCCGAGTGTTCAAAAGAAGCCAGGAAGATAGCGCTCAAAGCCCCCAGATTTTGGGTCTCCCCGGATCAGAAGCTTTACCGAATGCCATTCTCAGGACCTTACCTATTATGCGTTCAGGAGGATAAGGTCGAAGACCTCCTCTACGAAGTCCACGAAGGAATATGTGGGGGGCACTCTGGGGCGCGGTCCATGGCTCACCGCATCGGATATTGATGGCCGCGAATGTAGAGGGACACACAAGCATATGTCCAAAAATGCGACCAGTGTCAGAGGTTTGCCCCAGTAATCAAGCGGCCTGCAGGAGACTTGCACCCGTTAACCAGCCCTTGGTCGTTCGCCCAGTGGGGGCTGGACTTGGTTGGACCCCTGCCTAAGGCTCCTGAGAACAAAAGGTTCCTAATTGTAGCAACGGATTACTTCACCAAGTGGGTCGAGACAGAGCCATTGACCCATATCCGCGACATAGACGCTAAAAAGTTTGTTTGGGGATACATAGTCGTCAGATTTGGGCTTCCCCGAGCGCTTGTATCAGATAGCGGGACTCAATTCACTGGCGGACGCTTCAAATCCTTTTGCGAACAATTTGGGATTCGTAATTTCTATTCTACCCCTGCCTACCCCCAAGCCAATGGGCAGGCAGAATCTTCCAACAAAACGATCGTGAATGGGATCAAAAAGAGATTAGAAAAAGCCAAGGGAAGATGGGTGGATGAACTATTGAACATTCTGTGGGCATACAGGACCACCCCTCGGACCTCGATAGGGGAGACCCCCTACTCCCTGGCTTATGCGATGGAGGTAATCATACCTCTGGAAGTGGGTCTTCCCACCATAAGGACTCAAGTCTTCGACACAGGTGGCAATGACTAACAACTTGGCCTGGGTTTGGATCTGGTCGAGGAAAGAAGGGAAATGGATGCCTTAAGAATGGCCAAATATCATGAAAGGATTTTCAGACTTCACAACAAAAGAGTCAAGACCCGAGAATTTCAAGTCAGCGACCTGGTCCTCAGAAGGGTGACGGCCAATACCCGAGACCCAGTAGATGGGAAGATGAGACCTAACTGGGAAGGGCCTTACAAAGTGGTGTCAGTAGGGGGCTCCGGATCATATAGATTAGAAGATATGTGGGAAAAACCTGTAATACGACCTTGGAATGTGATAAATCTGAAGAAGTACTATTTTTGAGTATTCTCTCTCTCAGCACTGGTTAATGGTAGTATCACCAAATGGCAGTATCAAAAGGGTAAGGCCCTGGAGGCAGAGTTCAAGGACTCATGTCTCCAAAGAAAAAATAGGAGCAAGCCTCCTAAAAGGGTAAGGCCCTGGAGGTAGAGTTCAAGGACTCCTGCCTCCGAAGGAAAAACAGGAGTAGGCTTCTTGAAAGGGTAAGACCCTAGAGGCAGAGTTCAAGGACTCCTGCCTCCGAAGGAAAAAAACAGGAGCACGTCTCTTAAAAGGGTAAGGCCCTGGAGGCAGAGTTTAAGGACTCTTGCCTCTGAAGGAAAACAGGAGCAAGCCTCCTGAAAGGGCAAGGCCCTAGAGACAGAGTTCAAAGACTCCTGCCTCCGAAGGAAAACCAGGAGCAAGCCTCCTGAAAGGGTAAAGCCCTGGAGGCAGAGTTCAAGGACTCTTGCCTCAAAAAGAAAAATGGGAGCAAGCCTCCTGAAAGGACAAGTCCATCAAGGTAGTCCGAGGAATATACCCCTAGGGAGGACATTACCCTGAGGGGGGGTACGACACAACAATGATGAAGCTGAACCAATCGGTCAGATCAGCCAAATTACTCCCCGGGTTTCTGAGCCTTGGAGATATTACGTTACCACTGGTTATTATAGGATCAGTGTAAAAAAGATGATGGAATATATATGATGAAATAGTTTTAGTAGACAATGCAAGTACTCAGAAAATAAAAAGTAGGCTATTCATTTCAAAGAAAGGGGCTTTGCGTCCCTGAGGGCTACAATGTTCAAAAAAATAAAAAGTTTCATCTGGCCTCGGGCATCTCCAACACGTTACTGCAAGGAGAATCAACGCAGAAGGAATGAGCAACTTCGGGGGCAGGCAGACTTGGGGTAGAACCAGCAGCAGGAAAGTTCTGAGGAACATCGAACTCGGGAAGAGAAGGGGTCGACTCCAGCAGGGCCTCATCGGATGGGACGAGAATTACCACCTCATGTGGGTTTGCCAAAACTTGCATCGGTGTTGGGTCCGCACCCTCAACAGCATTTTCGGCCTCAGCCTGCGCCATCTCCGCCGACGGCACGTAGTTGTGCATCTGGAAGAGTGAAGAGTCTGGAAGGATACCGGCGGCTCGAAGCTCCTCATCCCACCCCTTTTTGAAGAACTCTTTGTTGTTCTCCTCGAGGGCGGGCAGTATGTCATCAGCAAACTCCTCTTGGATTTGCTCCTCAGTCTTCCTATTCTCCACTTCCGCTCTGACCCTGTCCAGCTCATGGGTCAGGGCCAGACAGCTCTCCTCTGATCCAACAGTCCTCTCCTCGGCCGCATAGAGTCGCTGCGTCTGTTGTGTGATCCTCCTCTCAGCGTCAGCCAAGGCAGCACTTAGCTTTTCAGCGCCGACCTTCGCCAATTCGCTGTCCTTGAGGAGTTGCTCGATCTGAATAGCTTGCCCCGCAAGGGTAGAATCCCTGGCAGCCACGTCCTCCTTAGCAATGGCCAAGGCTCCTTCAACCTCTTCCTTCTGCTCCTGGGTCCGTTGGAGGTCCATCCTGGCTGCATGATACCTCGCAGCGAGTACAAAAATTTGTTGGGTGGCCTACGAGGGAAAGAACTTGGTCAATTACAGGTGATGCAGCAAGAAAGGGCTGAAGCAAAGGTGAACTTACCAGCAAGGAATCTTAAATGATGGAGCGAAACAACGCGTTCGTTGTCCGCGCCCTTTGTGCCTCCATATCGGCCTTGAAATGGAGCGTCTCACTCACTATGTTGGCAACATGGGGGTCCTGCTGGATGGAATCGTCGAGCCTAATCACCCGGTTCATATGATTAGTAGCCCGAGGGTTCCATTCTGCAGCTTCCACCATTTGCGAAGGGGGAGACGGAGTTTGCCTCTGTTGTTGTTGCTGTTGTTGCCTCTGCTGCTGCTGTTGCTGTTGAGATGGGAGTAACCCACGGCCCCTCCCGCTTTGCTGTTAAGCGGACGGGGTCCTGGATCCTCTACTTGGGCCGTCGTGCCTTTGCTTGACCCTCCTCTCCTCCTTGACGTGGGTATCTCGGTCGCGTACTTGACCCCGACCAGAGGCCCTCAGAGGCGGGGGGTGGCGCTGGTCCCTGTTGATGGAACGTTACTGGTCGACCCCCGTCCTCTCCCGGTGGCAAGGGCCTACCTCTGCCTCAAGAATTCCAGGTCTATACGAGGCATGTGCGACATGGCTACCTCTAAGGCGTCTTCTGCGTCTAGGGATTGAAGGATGTGGAAGTCAGGCCACAAATCTCTCCCCGAAGTGCCCATCTCAGCGAGCGAAGGAACCAAAGCCTCTCTGGCCCTGGACTCCTCAACTTCAAGCTCACCCTCTACTCCTCCTCAGTAGCCCTGTCAGGGTCCCCCTCCAAGTCCTGCTCGGCCTCTTGTTGTGCAATCTGATCAAAGAGTTCAGACCACCGCAAAGGGTCGAAAGGCTGGGGAAGCTGTGAGAACTTTTTGTACCCAGTTGAGTAGTTCAAAAGAATGTGAGCAGCCCCACCGAACCTGTCGTCGCCAGTAAATCTCCAAACAGTAACGAGGTCAGCGAAGTTCACCAAGCACCGAGGGGGAGGAGCGACTTCCCAGGCAGAAACGTTTGCACAAGAAAGAAGGTTATTATCACTTCTAAAGGACAAAAACAGTAGACTCAGAGAAATCGACGTACTTGTTGTTCCCCATTCAAAAGGACACATCAGACCGTTGTACTCGGGATCGGTACCCTGCTGCCAGGATCCACTAAAGATCAGAAGGTCATCCTTGTATCCTTTGTCCGAGTCAGGGAGGTGAGTTACAAGGTACATGGAGGGATCCCTAGCTTTGATGTAGAAATTCTGTTGAGGCATGACCCTCAATAGGGTGTAGCAAAAAATGATATCGTTGAGCTCAACGTTTACCCCTAGATGATTGTTAAGCTCTAAGACCCCCATTATTATCCTAAAGACATTAAGGCAACACTGCCCTAGGAACAGGTGGAAATGGGCGAGGAACTACAGGAGTAGAGGAGGCAAGGGGAACCTAATTCCACCCTCTATGATTGCCTTGGTGAAAAAGGGCATCTCATCCTCAGCCCCAAGAGTACGGTTATGCAAAACTGGGTCGTACTCTGCTATACCTACATTTGGGGGGATACGGTATCGGGCCCTAAACCTATCAATCTGCTCGTCTCCCTTCACTTTGTACTTCACTGGCCTCGAGGAACCGGCTTGGGGATCCTCGGTGATATGGCGACGTCGGGGCATCTCCAAAGAGGATAAAAACTAAAGAGGAAGGAAAAATATTTCTACGAAGATCCCCGAGGGGTTTCCTGAGGGTTGGTTACACAATAACAACTAGAAACACCTCCGGTTACCAAGGAATAAAACACCAAAACCCAGAAAGACGGAAAGAAGGGAAATGCAAAGACTCACCAGAAGGCGAAACGAAGATTTCTGAAGGACTCAGGAGTTGTTCCTCTCTCAAAAAGGTTTTGAAGCGAAAGGGTGTTTGCTGGCCTAAACTCTGGTGACGACTGACTGGTAGACGACGTGCTAAAGAGGTCTCCGGCGAAGTTTTTCAGGCGAAAGCTCTCTGAGTTCAAAATGGCAAAAGTGTGGTAAAGAGAGAGAAAACCCGTTTATATAGTACCCACCCCTATCATTAGGCGCGAAGTACGAAGAGGCGCATTTAATGTGCACGACCCCCTAAGCAGGGGAAAATGGCTGGAAGCAATAATGGAGTGGTTGGGGCAGTTGCAGAACCCTTCGTCTCCTTATGACGCGTGTCCTCGGTGTCAAAAGATCGAAGGCTGGGAGGGCAGTTGATGGGACATTTTCAGACACTTTCAGATGATGACGCGTATACTCGGCGTCAATAGGAGCCTTTTGCTATGGTACCGACATGTCTTCGTCGGTTTCTGACCCCCCTGCCCCGAGGGATGTTATTCACAGGGATCAAGGATCCCCAAACCACCTTGGACCGTCACGTATTCCTTGGTAGTTTGGGTACATCGGTCCTAAGTCGTACTAAGACCCTCGGCACCGTGGGGTATCTATCCGTGTGGATGTTTCTACACATGGAGGGGCTATTGATGGATAGATCACTAGCCTAGGCAAGGCTAGGTTAGCCATCATGACCTCGTCTTACTCAAATGGTGTCAAGAGGCACAAGGTAGCAGAAGGCTCAACCAAAGGGGAATGGGCACGTGGCGTATGGTGTCAGATCAGAGACAAAAAGACCAGAATGCCCTTGCTGACACACGACTTGGGAAAACAAGTATTAAATGCACCCTTCCTTTGATGAGACAACATTTAATGCATGAAAGCTCGGAAGTGAAAGGTAATAAATGTACCAAAGCCTGGGCATTTAATATACCCCTACCGAGAGAAGATCATTAAACGTTCGACGGAATGAGGAGGAAGCATTAGTTGCTCAGGGTCCCGAGCAATAAAGAAAAAGACTATTACTCATCGAGATTGGTGTGCACGCTGCCCACCCCCAATGATTACCTACTAGCTACTCTGTCAACAATGATGAGTTTTTATGGTATAAATAGTCCTCACCAACACAAAAAAAAAAAAGGTATGCAATAAACCCTCTCTCAACCTCATACAATGTTTTCTTATTCTCCTTTCTCAAAGTACTGACTTGATCGTTGGAGGGGATACGCCAGAAAAACACTCCGGCGCCCTTCTAACCTGTTTTTCTTTGTTCCAAGAACCTCTTTTAACCTTCCGGGATCACTCAGGCGATTCGTACAAACGATTCATTATCCGACTCCGACCCTCACAACCTGTTTCAAGTAGCAAGATCGATCATCCGATTGACAGGCACGTGTTCACTACGGGAGAGATCTGTTCTAGTATTCGTATTGTGCAGGATCTTGCACGCACAAATGTCATTTGAAATAAAAAAAAAAAAACCAATGAAACAGTAGTTGTTTTGATGCCTTAAAATTCTCTGGTTGAACCGAAGGAAAAAATAGTAACTAAAATAAGGGTAAATTACACAAACTCCCTAAGATTTGTCAGACAGACCCCCTCGGGTATACGAAATTACAGACAGGGCCCCTCTAAGTGACGTTCTGGTAATGGAGCAAATAGAAATGATTAAATGACATAAATGCCCAGAGATATTTTGTTGATTTGATGCATTTACTAAAATACCCTTTTTGCCTACACTAAATACTACCCACATTGTGTTATGTGTGTCCCACCTTCATCTTCTCTGTCATCTCTGTCTCTATGTCTCTCTCATCTCATCTCATCTGAAGATATGAGTTTATCACTATAGATATCGATGATTTTTTTATCTCTGAAACTCTTCTTGGTATTGAAGAAAATAGAGAGTGAATCATACAATCGTGGTGTAGATAGGTACAATGTATTGGGGTTTTGTTTATGCTTCAAGAGCTATTTGCATGTCATGTTTAAGGACAAATAATTGGCTGAAAACATCACTATGAGGTTTATAGTTCCTTTTTATAAATTAATACCATTTGATTAGTTTTTTCATATCTACCATACGTGCAAAAATCAACTGGTTATATTGAAGTAAAACCAACAAATTAGAAAAACGGATTTTTTTTTTCTGCACCATCATATGAGTTTATGTGGTTTCTATGATGCATCAGTAAGCTAACTGATCCTTGATGAGCCCGAATTTTACTAGGCCCAATTAAAATCCACGAAGCCCAAGTACTCGGGATCCAAGACAGAGCCCAAGGGAAGTTGGGCTGATTCATCAGGAGGAAATTCAAGAAGGCATCAAGAGGCCAACGCCCAAGCACATGGGGCGCCACCCAAGGCTACCCCCTTGTCCTCCTACGCCCTCTTAACTCCAATGCAAGCCCAAGCCTACTCCGATTCAAGTTCAAATACAAGACCAAGCCCAGTCCAGCTTAGGATCTTCCTCCAATATGAGCACGAGGGAGAGAATGTCAAGATAGAGATCTAAACTTACCATGATTGCTCACTTCCCAAAATGGTGGAAAGACCTCTCACTCACCTCACCGTCTCATCGCTTTACCCTAACTATATAATGTACGTCCACTCCACATTTAGGGCACGCCTCTAAAACCTTTACACCTCCCCTTATACACACACACACACACTCTCTCTCTCTAAGTACTAAAATACTCCTAGAGAATACTCTTTCCGGCGATTTCATCCATTAATAAAAGGCTCAGGCCACCGCTATCGTTTACGAGAGTGAAGTAGGTCACCCAGAACGAACCACTATAAATCCCCGTGTTAGCTTTTTATTTACTACTTTATCATTAATAACTTGTTTATTGCTAATTGATCGCACCCATTCATATTCTTGACTGTTGATTTTGCACAACACCGATTTGTGCATCATCAGTTTGGCGCCATTTGTGGGAATCGACTAGTTTGCTTACTCTTTTGATCCATGACAATCACTACCAGATCAATGAGCCAACAGCCGGGAGACAACAAACCGCCCCACTAGGAGGAGGCTCTGCCTCCCCTCACCCGTGTAAACCATCTACTAATGCGACTCCCGCCGGGCAATAGCAACAGCTCCTCCAAACCATGCAGCTGCTGGTGAGCCAAAACCAACAGATCATCCAACTCATGCTCGCCAAAGGGGGCGTCACCCCTCACCCTGTGGGAGGGGCTCCACTCCCTCCAACAGGAGAGGAGTAACAACGTGTCCTTTCTGGGCTCGAGGCAGCCCCCCACCATGGGGCCTCTTGCCAAAACACTCCAGGGCCGCGTCAGGGCGCCCTTCGCCCAACAGTCCCTCCTCAACATGTAGGGAGTTCACGAGTTCTCTTGCATGAATCAGTGCAGGAGAACGAAGATGTAGGAAGCCAATATGGAGACCATGAAAGCCAGTGCCATCACCCGACTGAGGATGTCCCCAATCACTGGGACGAGAAGATTAGGGAGGTGCAAAATCAACTTAGTGATGCTCTCAATGCCATCAAGGCACAGGTGCCCGAAACTGTGGACTACTTGGTAAGACGCACTGATACACCTTTTATTACTGATATTACCAATTACCCTCTGCCTTCGAAATTCAAGATGTCCACCATCGAGCTCTTCGATGGCACCAAAGACCCCATCGACCATCTTGACACATATAAGTTCCTCATGCAACTCCACAACGTGCCTGAGGAGATTATGTGTAAAGCCTTCCCTACCACCTTGAAGGAGTCTGCCTGCCAATGGTTCTCCAAGATCAGACCCTCCTCCATCCGTTCTTTTGCAGAACTCAGTAAATCCTTCGTCTCCCACTTTATTGGTGGACGCCGACATCAAAAACCAATTATCCACCTACTCACAATCCAAACAGGACAGGGATGAAAGCCTTAGAGACTACCTTGCCCGTTTCAATGAGGAGGTGCTCCAAATCGAGGAGCCGGATGATAAGGTAGCCTTGGCTGCCTTTATCACAGGTCTTCGCACCTCTAGTTTCATGTTCTCCATACTTAAGAAATCGCCTTCCAGCATGCCCGAGCTGCTGTCTAGGGCACAAAAATACATGAACGCTTAGAATGTCACCAAGGTCAGATGAGGTGAGTCCTCCCATGGGGGTGAGAAAAGGAAGGACGCCCGCGAAGACAAGTGAGAGGCGAAGAACAAGAGAACCAAAAGAGTCTCTCTCAAGGACCGTCTTGGTTCGTACCCCTTGAGAGAACGACAGTCTTTCATGCCACTCAACGCCTCAGTGGAGCACATCCTATTCCGGATACAGGATGACCCCACGCTCCGCTGGCCTGGAAAAATGAAGTTTGCCCCAAACCGTAGAAATCACTACAAGTACTGTCGCTTCCACCGCGACCATGGCCACGACACTGATGACTGTTATAAGCTCAAGAGGCAAATCGAGGAGCTCATACAGCGTCACCAGTTCAGGCAGTACGTTGCTGGTAGAGGATAAGCCCCGCCACCTGGCTGGGACCAAGATGACAGAGAACACTAGCAACCCTTTAGAGAAATTCAGACGATCTCCTGAGAGCCAGAAAGAGGATACGACTCCAACTCTGCCAGGGAAACATTGGCCCACCTATGGGACATCGAACGCCTGAACATTCCATCTAACTTTTATCGTTTCAGTTGATTTATTTTATTATTCATTATTTTATAAAATAAAACTTTACGAAGATTATTATGTTCATAACTGTCTTACTTTCATTTTAAACAGCTTATGCCCTAACAAAAAGGTAGACAAAAGGCGCCTAGTAGCAGGAACCCAGCAGTAGGCGCTCAGCCTCAGGCTCCCAACACTAAGAGCCTAGCACCAGATGCCCATCACCAGGCGCCCAACAGCAGGCGCACAGACGAGGGGTCACGTCCTCTTCATCTTGGGAGCTCTCCATCTTGGGCACCCCTTTGATGTCGTTAGACGAGTTCTCCACCTTGGGCACTCCTATGATGCTATTAGACGAGCTCTCCACCTTGGAAGCCTGCTATGATGCCTAGATGATGGGTCTCGCCCCCTCTCACCAGGCGTCCAACACCTCAGGTGCCCCAGCTCCTCAACACCTTCCTCATCTCCATAGAATAAGCCTCTACCCTAGTAGCTATCTCCAGTGCTACTCGAAGGTCAGCCACTAGATGGGCAGCCCTTTCGTGCGTTAACCTCAACTGCTCAACGGCATCCTCTTGTACCTGCTGCTCGAGCCTTATTGCTCTGTGGCATCCTCTCGTACCTGCCACCCTAGCCTTACTTGCTCCGTAGCATTCTCTCGTGCCTGCCGCCCGAGCACTACTGCTCTGTGGCATCCTCTCGTGCCTGCTAACTGAGCCCTACTTGCTCGGCGGCATCCTCTCTTGCCTGCAGACCAAGCCCTACTGCTCTGTGGCATCCTCTCGTGCCTACCACCCGAGCCCTACTTCTTCTGCGGCACCTTCTCATACTTGCCGCCCGAGCCCTACTTGCTCTTCAGCAGCCCCCGTGCCTGCCTCTCTGATATCCGAGAGGTCATAGACCTCCAAAGCCTCTTGTTGACCAAAGTCAAGTCAAAGTAGGACAGTTATGTGGAGCTACAGTCCTCATAGAAGATCGCACATGAGTCTCAACTCCTACAACATTACAACAGCTAGCTCGGGTACCACATGAGTTTCAGCCTTGGAAAGAGCGGGGACACCACCAGATCTCGGTCTCAGGAAATAACTTGGCCATCAGAGCTTGATCGAGAAGCACCGGGGGCATCAAACCTCGCCTTCTTGGGAAGAGGAGATGACACCACCCTAAAAACACAAGAGAGTCTCCATCATCACTCTGTCAACAGGGCGCCTATAATTATAGACAAGGTCAGTTAGTGACCAAACACCAGAGAGGTGCTGCCCATAGTAAGACTCAAGGCGTCCCCCAAGCACAGCAGTGCCCAAGACCTCCTGGCGTCGCCCAAGGCGCCCTGTCAACATCTTGGTATCTTCCAATACGCCTGCCCACCTACCTGGCGCCCGTTTGCCTAGCGCCCACCTGCCTGGCGCCCATCTGCCTGACGCCCACAGCAGCCTCCAACGTTATCCAAAAACAAAGAAGTCAAAGGGCGGCGCCCAAGCAAGGAAGCCACAGAAGAAAGGAAAAAAAAAAGAAAAAATGAAGACAAAGGGCCAGCGCCCAAGGAACAAACCAAGAAAAAAAAAACTAGCGCCCGAAGAGGCCAATTAAAAAAAAAAACAAAGAGAGAGAGAGAGGAAAATGGACCAATGCCTAGGAGGGCGATGCCCAACCAGGCCATGAAGAAAAACAAAATAGAGAAAAAAGGGGTAGTGCCCAGCAAGCCAAGGAAGAAATTAAAAAAAAAACAAAAAAAGAAGAAGAGGAGGAAAATGCAGGAGCAAAGGGCGGCGCCCAGCCCAGACCAAGAAAAAAAAAAAAGGAAAAAAGAAAAAGGGAAGAAAGCCCATGCCTAGGAAGACAAAGAAGAAAGAAAAAAAAAAGAAAAAAGAAAAGAGAAGGAGGCCAATGCCCAGGAAGACAAAGAAGAAAGAAAAAAAAAAAAAAGAGAGAAAGAAGGAAGTCAGCAAGTCAAAGAAAAAAAAAAGAGAAAAGAAAGCCAAGGGGCCAGCGCCCAGGAAGACCAAGAAGAAAGGAAAAAAAAGAAGAAAGAAAGGAGTAAACAAGCCCCAAAAAAGAAAAAAAAAAAAAAAAGGGCCAGCACCCAAGGAAGGAAGCAAAAAAAAAAAAAATCAATATCGAAACGTTTAGCATGTCCCTGATGAAAAAATACCGTGGGAAGCAAGAAAAATTCTAACTCACCCAGATGGAACAATGCACATGCCCTCGATCCCTTCGTCTAGAAAAAAGTCAGAGGCTCAGGGCATGGGGGCAAATGATGAATCCGAATTTTATTGGGTCCAATTAAAATAAACCACGAAGCCCATGTACTCAAGACCCAAGACAGAGCCCAAGGGAAGCTGGGCTGATCCGTCAAGGGGAAATTCAAGAAGGCATCAAGGGGCGATTGTCCAAGAGGCCAATGCCCAAGAGGTGAACGTCCGAGAGTCCAACATCCAAGCACTTGGGGCGCCGCCCAAGGAGGTGCCACCCAAGGCTACCCCCTTGTCCTCCTACGTCCTCTTGACTCCAATGCAAGCCCAAGCCTACTCCGATTCAAGATCAAGGACAAGACCAAGCTCAGTCTAGCTCAGGATATTCCTCTAATAGGAGCACGAGGGAGAGAATGTTAGGATAGAGATCTAAACTTACCATGATTGCTCACTTCCCAAAATGGTGCAAAGACCTCTCACTCACCTCATCGCCTCACCGCTTTACTCTAACTACATAATGTATGCCCACTCAACATTTAGGGCATGCCTTTAAAACCTCTACACCTCCCCTTATACTTTCTCTATCTCTCTCTCTAAGTACTGTAATACTCCTGGAGAATACTCTCTCCAGCGATTTTATCCATTAATAAAAGATTCAGGCCATCGCTGCCATTTACAATAATGAAGTAGGTCACCCGGACCGAACCACTATAAATTCCTGTATTAGCTCTTTATTTACTGCTTTATCATTAATAACTTGTTTATTGCTTATTGATCGCACTCATTCATATTCTTGACTGTTGATTTTGCACAACACCGATTTGTGTATCATTAATCCTAATTTTGTGTTTTTACATGTTTTTCTTGTGGCTAAGTTTTTCTGTGTTTATTGTGATCCTGATTTTCTTATGGTTTGTTTGTTTTCTTGTGGCTTCGATTTTCTGTGTTTATGTGATCCTAATTTTGTTCTGGTTTTTTTTTTTTCTTTTTCTTATGGCTTCCTTTTTTGTGTTTATGTGATCCTGATTTTGTTATGATTTGTTTGTTTTTCTGTGTTTTTAGGTGTTGTCACACATCCACAGTAGAAGTATGTTCTGAAACTTTTTTTGGTTGTTGGTATATATATGTACTCAAATAGTCATGGCCTTAGTTATTTGAATCATTCTATCGTGGCTCTCATTTGGTTGAAGACGTCTCGTCATGCTACCAGCTTCCTTTTTTAGATAAAAAACGAGGGCTCATTTTCACATCAACACTTTTTATTTTTAAATCGCAACCACCATTCCTTGGAAGCTCCACTACACACATTGTTGGTTGAAGAATCCAATGTTTGAACAATTCACCGAAAATACCAAACACAAAATATCAAGATTTAATTTGAAAATCAAAGAGAGATTACACAATACCTTAAGTTTTGTGAGAAAACTGACCCTTCTGATCCTTTCTCAAATTATTACCAACACATGCAATTGGAGCTACTTACATGTAGTTTGTTCAACGATCATTGTGGGACCTAGGAAGCAACAGGTAAATGTAAAAAAGTGTAGGCCCCAACAAAGAAAAAACGTTATTTGGGGATAATGAATGTACAATTTGCTGACACAATTCATTGTTGACTGTCCACTAATGGATACTAAAGACAATGGGTTTAAGTGATATGCCGCACAAATTTAAAGGGGTGTATGTATAATTACTTTTACCAGGAGGGATTTGTTTGATTAAGTGATAAATTTCAAGAGGTCTATGTGTAATTTATCTCTAAAATAGAGGTTCATGAGATATGGACCTGGTTATTAAATATTAGGGTTAATAATATTTTTAGTCCCTAAAATATATATTTTTTATCAGTTTAGTTCTCAATTTATTAATTTTGTCAATTTAATCGATAAAGTATTCAATTTGTGTCATTTTAGACCCTACATAAATGGAACGTTAAGTTTTTTACGAAATGATCATGTTTTAAGTACGTGATATCGTCTAAAAAAATGACACGTGACCACTTTTGTCAAAAAATTTGACGATCCATCTATGTAGAGACCAAAATGACACGAATTGAATATTTTAGAGATAAAATTGACAAAATTTATACATTAAGGACTAAACTGATAAAAAATATATACTTTAGGGACCAAAAATATTATTAACCCCAAATATTATTCACTAAATACCCTTAATAACTTAATAAATTATACCTTATCCTTATTGCCAAAAAAGACTTCTATTGTCTATTTAAATTAACTATTTGTAACAATAGAGGGCCGTCTCAATCATTGTGGTAGCCCATCCAAGCTTTTCTTTTCATCCAACTTTTTCTTGGCATATCTTATTGTGTTCTTTTCTTCAAGGACTTGCCTAACATTTTTTTTTTTTGTCCTCTTTTTGTATTGACAGTGACTCTTCACATGTTTGTTGTGTGTTCTTGACATTTTGTTTGTAAATCAAGAAAACCCAGCAACCTGATATTTAAGCTGGTGATTGCATTACAAATCTTGGAGGTACATTGAACAGTATTCGAGTTTAAGAGAGTAGTCAGTACAAACCTGAATATCTTGTAACCAAAAAAAAATATTGGAGTTATAATTATTTACAAACTTTAATGCATTAATGACCCAAATTACATGTGACTAGTTAGGAAACTTAGGTTCAAGATGTATATATTTACAAGTAGTTCCTTGTTTGACCATTGAATCACTCGCAACTTATGCAGAATGATTAAACTCTATTTACATGTGTGTTCTTGACAAAATGTCAAGAACACACATTGTCTAATGACTACCGCAGCTCCCCATTAGACCATTAGGTTGTGAGTTTAAATCTTATCGTCCTCTTCCTTGTAAAAGAAAAAAAAAACTTGAAAAAATAAAAAGGTGTATTCAAACTCGAATTCATGACTCGTCTCCTGTGCGACTAAAAGCATATATTGTAAACTTTTATCCTTTTCTTAGTGGGTACCAGTAAAATTTCATTGTATGAAGATAGGCCATCTCTCTCTCTCTCTCTCTCTCTCTAACACACACAAGAAAGTTCTGCGTCATTTCTTAGCAACCATAGTTTTGGATTCAAACCCTCGTATGCACGTCTCTGCGGCAAAGTCTACGAAATCAGATCTGACGGGAATAATGACTGTTTCCTAGTATGCTTTATGGGGTCACATTTCATACCAAGCAGAAACAAACCCCCTAAGCATCTTACGAGAAACTAAGCAGACGCAATACACCAATGCTACATGAATTTAATTTATTGACATAATTTGTTGACGTAATCATTCATAATTATTGAATTGACAATAAACCCTAGTATTTATTGAGATCATAACCAATTCAATGAACGTGATGGATAAAATCAACAAATTAGGTTCAAATAATATTATTATTCGCAATATGAGGATCTTATCATATAGTCACTTTAGCCGCACGAGAGATGCTCACCCATATAATCCAGACCAGAGATTTGAGTTCAAGTCGATCTTTATCACAGAACTATGTTATTTGCCAATTGTTTTAAAATTTTTAATATTATTATAATACATGTTTTTTCTTCTTCTGACCGAGTTAATATAATTCAAAATAATTTAAACAATTAAAAAAAATTTCTTGTAATTTTTCTTTCTTTCAAACAACCGAATGAATTTATTTTTTAAACTTTTGTGTAAGTTTTTCATTTTAAGCAAATGCATGCATGCAAATATATTTTCTTTTCTTTCACTTCACTTTCTTTTCTTTTACTTCAATAAAATGTAAGTGTTTCTTTTCTTTTACTTCGAATAAAAAATACAAATTTAGACCGACTTAAGAGGAACTTTTTTTGCGGGATCCAGGACACTATAAGAAAATTCTTTTTTTGCGGCTACAATGTTGCCATTGCAAATGCATTTTGCCAACAAGATAATGCATATGTCGCAAGTGCTACACAAAAAAAAAAGACTTTTTTAATGACCAATTATCAACATTGCACACAAACTTTTTCAACATAAATTCTTGCAATTCATCAAAAGAAATATTCTTGTAATAAACCACACGCATAAGGTAAGCTGCTAGCTCAGATGTTGGGTGTGAAAGAAGCTGATCCCTAATTTACTTCTGAATTGTGGGTTAGTGAGGCCAACCTTTATTAAAGTTTCGTAAGTACAACTGAAGAGACAAGGGATGGTCCACCACTCTCAACTCTTTGAGCATTGATTTCTTGATTCGCATATGATTATTTGAAATTGAAGCAAATCAGATCAAACTACTTGACTTACTTTAGGTTATCCATCAAAGATAAAGATGAGCCACTTTTTGTTATAATCCATCAAAGTTTGGATGATAAAACTTTCATCGTTTAATAACTTGAGACCCCATGCTTGAGTTCTGCAACAAATGCTCTTGTTGATCCCATGTGCGTGCTTTATAGGAAAGACTACCAATGGACTATGCCTTGTCATTGATTTTCATAAGTTGTGTCGTGGTAAAATTTGCTCAATATTTGTATAATTCATTTAAATATTCATGTATATTCAGATTAATGCCACGTCAAATTCTTTTCACATGTACATTTTATTTAGCCAAATTGTTTATTTTATTTACAATTTGCTCAAAATTTTCAATTTTTTTATGTTCATTATTTTGTTATTATTATATTGCTGTTGTTTTGTTTAGTTAACAATTTATTTGTTCAATTTTTTTTATTAGATTTGTTCAATTATTTTATTCATGTTTGTTGAATTTGCTATTGTTCAATTTTTTATAGTTCAATTCTTTCCTTTTATTGGACTAAATTTATGTTATGAATACTTGTAGTGATATACCGTGAGTTTTTATTAGGTATTATATATTTTATAAATATTTTCAAAGTAAAAAGTGAAAAGAGTAAAACTGAAAAGTAGTTTATTTTTAGATGTCATTTTTGTATAGTTGTCAAACAGTTTGGTAATTTTGTACTTAAATTTCAGTGGGTACGAAACAGTAAAAAAATTAAAAATTTAGCATTCAGTACTTAAAATTCAGTATTCAGTTTTCAGTATATAGCTTTCAATTTTATCAAACAACACCTAAGGAACTATTTGATAATACTACTTAATACTTAAAACTAAATACTTTGAATAGTTAATGAATTAAATTCGTTTGATAACCTAAAACTCATACCACTTAATATTTTAAGCACTATTTTAAAATAGGCTAAAATTTTAAATAACAAACTATTTGCTTAACATTTAATGCTAAAAATGTTAGTCCATAAGGTTTTTATAAATTAATCTTAATGTATAAATATACTCTCAATACATTTTATACTCTTAAATTTTAAATACCACCACCGTCGCAACCTTCATTATGTCGTCGCCACCATCATTTTGCCACCGCCACCACCATTGTGTCTACACCAACGCCAGCATTATGATGGTGGTGGAAGTTGGGGTGAGATGGCTAAAAACAAGAAAACAAATAGAATAATTGTAAGGGATATCACTTTTGTTATCTAAAGAATGCTTTTTTAGTCCGTTTGGTTTTCATTGTATCAATTTTATCAATTTGATCCCTAAAGCATTCAACTCGTGTCATTTTGATCTCTAATTAGACAATTCGTTAAGGTTTTTTTACAGAAGTGACTATGTGTCATTTTTTAGACTGTATCACATGCCCAACACATGATCATTCCATAAAAAACTTAAAGTCCGTCTATGTAAGGACCAAAATGACACGAATTGAATAATTTAAGGACCAATTTTACAAAATAGATACAATGAGGACTAAATTGACAAAAAATATATATTTAGAAACCAAAAATACTATTTACTCTTATAATAATTTTCAAACTTCATCTCCTTATATTTGTCAAACAGTTTGATTCGATTCAATACTTCAATCTCAATGGATAACAAACAGTCTGTAAATTAAAAAATTTAGCATTTAATACTTAAAATCCAACATTCAATTTTTAGTATTAAACTTTTAGTTTATTAAACACCAACTAAGACCCACTAACTTCCATAAAAAAAAATTACTTCCACTAACAACAATGACCAATTAAAACTAGCAATTACTCCACATATATCTCTACCACTACTCCATATGCCCACAAATGCTCGGTTCACAAATGCCCTCTAAGCTGCACACGAGTTTTGAACACAACCGTCTCTCAAGTATTTATCCTACTGATAACATTACTTATAGGATATGGGACAATTGCATTTGTCTAAAATGATTTCTCAGGTCCTCTAGAACACTTGAAACCTTCTAATTAAAAATAAACAAATAAATCAACATAATAATAATAATCTAATGTTCTCTATTGTTGAAACATAGAAACACCACAACAGGTGGGACCAAATCAATGAAAAGTTGTAGTGAAGTGATTGTATCAAGCAACTAGGATGATGGATGAATGAGCTATATATATCAAATTGTTTCATGTTCATCAGCTTTGAGAAAAAATCAAGCAACTACTTCTAATTTCAGCAAATTTACATTTGATACCCCACCCCCCAAGCTAAATCCTGACCTTTGACATGACCATATATGCACACATTCCTGCTCTTGCTTTCTTGAATGGTGGAAATGGACATGAGAGATCAACTTCAATGGAACCCATAGTTCATCCACTAGTGTTATAGGTCAAGTCCCAACTCCAACATGATTTCTTCATCAATACGAAACTAAAGCAAGCCTCCCCAATTTTGTTTTATTACCATGAAAAAATGACTCCAGGAAAAGATTGCTCTCAAAAAAGTTGGATAGGCAACAAATTTTATTCATTCTTTCACTTACTCATGTAAGTGATTGACAATTTGTGCTCTACACATCATATTCTAAGGGTCCCAATTTATACAATTATAAAGTAATTGTTTGTTTTATGAAAATTTTATTCACGAATGTAGAACACATAAATCACGCGTAAATAAAGAGTATGTTCTATTTTAATGCAGTTGTTTTTCGATGTTTAAGTTGCTAATATCGTAAGTCATTTTTTTTTTGTCATTAAAGCCATAGGACGTTCTGATAAGTATGAAATTTGTCTTTTTTGTATAATTGCTTCTAAATTCTAGTTGATGCAATAGAAATTAATGTTCTCATACCCCTTTAATACCTTTTTGGTTAATTCAATTTTTGTAATATACCTTTTAAATAGTAGATTGTAAATCAGTAAGGATAGTTCTGATGAGAAGAGTTCAGAAGTTACTTTCTCAGCGTCACTTATAAGCGGATCCTTTGTTGTGCCAAGGAACAACAGGTTGTTTTGTTCTGCCAAAACTATGCCATTTTTCCTTTTGTTTTTTTTTTTTTGCATCAAACGACACTGTTTGAACAAAAATGTGAATAGTACATCAGACCCCAATACAAACAAAAACCTCGAAGACCCGAATTAGCCCCAAAATTTCTCCCAAATCCCGCCATTCTTCCCATGTTGAATCCCAAAATTTTGACCAAAGACACATGAGAGAGAATGACTTCCTTCTTCATTCTTCCTTGCAAGCCAGACAATGTTACACTCTTCCTGTGTTTGATCTATTTCAAGATGAGTATGATACATTCCAGTGTGCTGTTGTAAGGCCATATAATGCCATGGAGAAACAACATCAATTGCTTGTTAAATTTTTGGAGAAGAGAGAGAGTATTTGGTGTGGATAAGTGTTACTGAGCAGTTAGTTAGTTGTAGTTGTTGGAAGTTTAAAATAGTTAGAATATTATGTAGTCATACACTTAAAGTATTGGACACAATGAATATTAGGCAAATTCATGACCGCTACATAATAAAGAGATGGATGCGACATACAAGGGATGTTCATACACCAGATTATAGTGTTGCATCAAATGTGGACGATCCTAAGTTGGTGGCATCATTCCGGTATAAGCAACTATGTCCTAGAATGGTATAATTAACAACTCGTTGCTCTGATATTGGGCATGCACATCAGTTCGTGACTCGAGTTGTTGATGATTTGTTTGAACAAGTGGAGAAAATGGTTGCATCACATATTGATAAAGGTAATGCTTCATTTGAAAGCACATGTGCAGATAACAAAGGAATGGAGAATGTGAGGTCCACATTGTACGAGTAAAAGTTATAAAAAAAAAAGAAGGATGGGGGTTACAAAGGTTGGGGTTGACTAATATCGTGGTATGAGAAACAATATAAGGGAAAGAAAGTAGTTCTACAACCTTCTAATATGTCCAAGGTATGACACATCGACTATTGTATGCTTATTTTACATCTACTTAACATATGACAATATTGATTTGAGAATTATTTGTCACTAAGGTACCTTTATCTTCACTACAAGTATGGTCAAAACCATTATCTTCATAACCAATATATTCACAACCATTATCTTCACAAACATCCAATACTCAGGTATGTTAGTTTATCCCTACATTGATTTTAATGTTATATTTTCATTGATTCATTCTAATTTATGTAGGGTATATCATTTGATGCAACACAAATGCATTCATTAGTTGCGGAATACTTTTTCATGAACGAGAACTTCTATAATTTTTTCAAGGATATTTGAAGAACAAGATAGCAAAGTTGTGTAATGTTGAACAATTTATACTAGTTGTGAGATGTTGAATGTTTTTGGGTTATGCTAAAACAATGTGAGTTGATGTTTTTGCGTGTTGATGCTTCATGGTTGAATTAAATTGTTTAACTATATTGAATCCATGAACATCCAACATGCAATGCCAATAATGGAATACACCATTCAATATTGCTAACATCGTCCAACAATCCTAAGCTATCCAGACCACATACAAAGATTGCACATCTCATCCCTATTAATTTGAACACAAAAGACAGGAAGGTAGGTGGATAGATTTGCACAAAATATATGTTCTTATCAGATTGCTATGCGTGATGAGAAGGTAGCCTGAGTGAGATCTAAAATTCTACTCTTCTATTGAGAATAATTTTTTGCCCTAAATCATCCATATCTAAGTAGCTTTGCATTGAATTTTTTTTCCCTAATTGCACACCCATCAATTCTATCTCTTGTTTTGCTAATAGGGCAGTTCAATGGCAAAACAGATTGAATGGCGAAGCAGATTGCAGACTTCAGCACCAGAGTGTTCGAATTTTTTGGGGCCAAGGGACTTTGAAATTTTAATCGAAATTTTGGGGTTGATGTGGGTCTTTGAGGTTTTTGTTCATATTTGGGTCAGATGTACTGCTCACGTATTTATTCAAAAAATGTCGTTTGGTGCCAAACAAAAAAACACCAAAAAAAAAAGGCAAAACGGCCTAGTTTTGGCAAAACAGCATAACTTGTTGTGCCTTGGCACAGTAGAGGATCAGCTTCCAATTCAACTCATGCAATAAAATTCTAGTTTATTTAAATGTTAGTGGTTTGCGGGTCATTATATGGATACGAAGTGTGAATTGTAGTTGAGGGTAAACGTACTCCTTGTGGACAGTTTGTATTATTCAAAAATGATTGACATGACCAATAAAAAAAATTATCTACTTCCTACGTGTCACGTATGTAAAAAATGAAGGTATTACATGTTGGGATGATTATATCATAAACATATAACACCTATCGAAATTTATGAAACAAATCATGCAATTAAGAACAAAACAGTAACACATATAAATTGAATCAATTATCGAATAAAAACTATTTAAGAATTTGATCAAGGCTAATGTTTGACATTATGTCATTAAGTCATATTTTGCATCCACTCTGGCTTATGGATTGTTGAACATCTATCTCCCAAGATACAATGATCAAGAAAACAGAAGAAACTCTACAATTTATTTGCATAGTGAACCAGAATTATGCTTCTGTACTCTCTCAGAACTAGACACTGCTAATGGTGAAGTTTATGAATGTAATGACTGTGGTAAACATTAAATTTGTTGTAAGTACCTAATGTAGAATGATTATGGATTATTTATAGATGCAGACGTGACTATTCGGAAGAACCAACACTGATCATATGTAACCCAAAAAAGGCACTCGAGATTCCCATTAATGAACAAGCATGAAACAATTCAAATTCAAAAATAGTGAAAAATTCAAATCTTAACCAATGTGAATTTAAATTCCAATGGGGAAGAAAATTGAAATTCGGGTAAGAAATTAAGGACCCATATGACAAACGAATTTTACTTAAAAAGATAAGGTTGGATTTGATCCACACCCACACACAAACCCGACCCGGCTGAGTGGCGTCACCCGCTCGTGTTGTTGAACCTAAGCCCATGGGGGTCCTCTCCCATCCACAACAGTGAGGTGTCCCTTAGGGCCCAACTCTTATAGCAAACTTAGGCTATGTATGCTAACCAAAATTTCCTTACTAAACCAATGTGGGATTGATGTTAAATCCTACATGTCCTAACCTCTATTTTCACATTCTAAGTGGGTTACTTTGGAACTATTTTCTCATTCACCTTTTACTTGATTTGAGCAAGAAAATTTAGTGCATTATTTTCCTGACAGAGTAGAACACGAACCCACAATAATTTACTCAAAATGATGAGTTAGTCCCATTTTAATTTAGATTCGAAGTTGACAACAAATCAGATTGTTATACCCAAAAATTGTTCTGATCCAACAATCCCCCACATGAATGGAATATTGGCTATAAGTATGAAAATGATAATATATACACACTATAGAGAGTACATCAAGATCGTGCATCGAAATAGGTAATTTGTGGCCTTGAACTTTCCCTAGTAAAAGTCCATTGGGCTTATTAGCTAAATAGTGAATATATTGTCTTGAACTATTATTGGAATAAATCAGATCGAATAGATTTCACGTGATCTCTTTCCTAACACAATTGATTCTCACAGGTGTGTTCATTTTAGCACTGAACAACAATTGATTTTTATAAGTGCTTTAGAGAATTCAGTCTTACAATTTTCATAGAAGCATCCCTTTTACATTTATATAGGTGACTCCTATTTAGAATATACTGCTATACCCCACTTGTATTCCTATATATAAGAGTCATTAAAAGCATAGCTCACCCTAATAACCGTGTAGACAACACTAATTTATCATAGGAAAAGTTTGCAGAGTTATCTCCATAGTGTTTCATTTTAATCAAACATAATTTGGTTGTCCCTTTGAACCTAGATCTTAAGATCTACAATCAATTAGATTGGATTGTCATTAAGGTGACTCTTAAGTTATAGGTTTTATCCTCATTCCCCCCATCGTGCAACTTACTTGATCTTTTGTCAAATATTTGGTAAGCAGATCTACTAGATTTTCCTTTGACTTTCTATAGTCAATAGAAATAATCAACTTTGAAAGAAATTTCTTAATGGCATTATGTCTAGACATATATGTCGTGACTTGCCACTATAAATATTACTCTGTCCTTTTCCAATTGTTGATTGTCTGTCACAATATATACAAATTTTAGGTGTAATATATGGGGAAATTAAAAATCTTAATTAAAGGGGTGATACGATAATTAAATCATTTAAGTGCGGGTTAAAAATCTGAATTTTTAAATAAGTCAAATGAAGAAACGGACCTCACTGTTAGATTCGTCTTGAAAATTGAGTTAGCCAGTCCAATTTTATTAAATTCTGAGCTAGTCAGATTTTTTCATAAAACGAGACAAAACGTGCAATCGAGTGACGCGTGATTAAATTCTAACAATTTGGTTTTATTTGCGGGATCCACAATATAAATGATTTAGATATTTTAAAGAGCATTATCCAATTAGACATATGGTGCAAATTGATTGGGTGTGGCATATTTCTGACCAATAGAAAGTTGACAAGTGGCACATTTTGAGCCAAGTGGTGAAGAGTATTTAAGGGGAAAAATGTATTCCCCCCCCCCCCCCCTTTGCCTTGCATGTCGTTAGAGAGAGAGAGGGGAAAAAAAAGAGAGAATCTAACTTCTTCATCTTCTGCAACTGTTAAAATTCAATCAATCAAGAATAAAAGTTGTTCTCCTCGACGAGGGCTACAAGACAACACCAATTTCAAGCATTTTTCACCATTTTCGCAAATTAAGGGATCTTGGGCTAGGGCTTTGAAGAGCTTGCTTGGGGTATTTTGTAGGGCTCACTTCATTGCTTACGCTTCAAGAGATGGGCGTTCCTTTCTATTTAGATTTACCTTCAATTCTAGGGTTGCATATGAGATGGGTTGAATATATGTATGTTAATCACAAGATTAGTATATAACTAGTATAACTAGTGGATGTTTGGATGGAATGATGAGCATGTTATGCCTAATTCTATTTGATATTGGGGGTTGAACATGTTAAATGTGAGTTGTATGAATGGGTATGCTATATGTTTATAGTTCATGTCTTACGTGTGTTTGATAAAATGTCAAAGTAGGTTCATGTGTGTTATTTGAATTGATATTGCTTATAACATGTTTAGTGATGGCTATGGAATGTTATTATATATCTCATGATATAATTAATATGTTGATACTTATGAGCTGTTGTCTCATGCTTATATGATATAGTTAGCATTATGATGAAATAGAATTGTAATTGTACATTACATTGTATAATCATGGGTGCACTACATTCATATGCATTAACATGAGTGTGAGTGTGTGTGCATGCGTTGGGTCAATCATCACATGATGAGTGGATTGGTGGGCTCAAGAAGATTGGATCAAGGTCCAATTGAGTCACACAGAATATTGAATGAAAAATGTGTTAGGTATAGCAAAAAGGGATTGATTTCAAAAAAGTGTATCGTTGTAATTATAACCGGAGGTGAAATGCCCTCAAATGCCGTGTCGATTTGGTAGCTCGTTAGTCTGATGTCCATAAATTACATACCCAAGAAAGACACAAGTATTGACAAACGGTCTTTGAATATTTAGCATCAATGGCGGGGGCTTGGAATACCCGATTCATATGATGGCATTGTAGCATGTGTCCGGGAGGGGGTTCAGTGTCGGACATACATTCATGAAGTATTATTCATGTTTGGCATCCATGATATCATTCATATGTTACTTGAGATATATGCTTGGTGTGTTTGGTCCACATTCATATCATATGCATTGGGATTAAAGGTATTCTCTATAGGAGATACCCTACTGGGCTTTGACTCATTCCTTTGTGGAAACGTTTTCAGGTATTGGACGAGCATCCACTGATGGCCGTCACTAGGGCTCACTTTGAGGACAAAGCTGGCTTGTGGCTCTTGATTTGGATTTTATAGTCCCTTGTATAGAATTACATTTTTGCCTTGTATAGTTTTAAGTACAAAACTNAAAAGAGAGAATCTAACTTCTTCATCTTCTGCAACTGTTAAAATTCAATCAATCAAGAATAAAAGTTGTTCTCCTCGACGAGGGCTACAAGACAACACCAATTTCAAGCATTTTTCACCATTTTCGCAAATTAAGGGATCTTGGGCTAGGGCTTTGAAGAGCTTGCTTGGGGTATTTTGTAGGGCTCACTTCATTGCTTACGCTTCAAGAGATGGGCGTTCCTTTCTATTTAGATTTACCTTCAATTCTAGGGTTGCATATGAGATGGGTTGAATATATGTATGTTAATCACAAGATTAGTATATAACTAGTATAACTAGTGGATGTTTGGATGGAATGATGAGCATGTTATGCCTAATTCTATTTGATATTGGGGGTTGAACATGTTAAATGTGAGTTGTATGAATGGGTATGCTATATGTTTATAGTTCATGTCTTACGTGTGTTTGATAAAATGTCAAAGTAGGTTCATGTGTGTTATTTGAATTGATATTGCTTATAACATGTTTAGTGATGGCTATGGAATGTTATTATATATCTCATGATATAATTAATATGTTGATACTTATGAGCTGTTGTCTCATGCTTATATGATATAGTTAGCATTATGATGAAATAGAATTGTAATTGTACATTACATTGTATAATCATGGGTGCACTACATTCATATGCATTAACATGAGTGTGAGTGTGTGTGCATGCGTTGGGTCAATCATCACATGATGAGTGGATTGGTGGGCTCAAGAAGATTGGATCAAGGTCCAATTGAGTCACACAGAATATTGAATGAAAAATGTGTTAGGTATAGCAAAAAGGGATTGATTTCAAAAAAGTGTATCGTTGTAATTATAACCGGAGGTGAAATGCCCTCAAATGCCGTGTCGATTTGGTAGCTCGTTAGTCTGATGTCCATAAATTACATACCCAAGAAAGACACAAGTATTGACAAACGGTCTTTGAATATTTAGCATCAATGGCGGGGGCTTGGAATACCCGATTCATATGATGGCATTGTAGCATGTGTCCGGGAGGGGGTTCAGTGTCGGACATACATTCATGAAGTATTATTCATGTTTGGCATCCATGATATCATTCATATGTTACTTGAGATATATGCTTGGTGTGTTTGGTCCACATTCATATCATATGCATTGGGATTAAAGGTATTCTCTATAGGAGATACCCTACTGGGCTTTGACTCATTCCTTTGTGGAAACGTTTTCAGGTATTGGACGAGCATCCACTGATGGCCGTCACTAGGGCTCACTTTGAGGACAAAGCTGGCTTGTGGCTCTTGATTTGGATTTTATAGTCCCTTGTATAGAATTACATTTTTGCCTTGTATAGTTTTAAGTACAAAACTTGTATTTTATTAAAGGTATGTAATGGAACTTTTAAGAAAATTATTCTTTTGAGAACAAATGGATGTTGTATAATGAAGGTTATGGACAAATGATTAATGTTTAATACTTAGGCATTGGTGTGTTAGACCTTGGAATGGTTCGTATATTAGTTAGAACACAGAGTGCACTGCCTAAACCTTGTATATCAGTCTAAAACCACCAACAAAGCAGCTCATTGGGTTGCTAAAATTAGTCTTGCCCACTCATTACCTCATAATTGGGTTTCAAATCTCCCACCTGAGCTTAGGGCTAGTCTTTTCCCGCATAATATCAAAAAACTATGAAATCATTTTCAATCAATGTCCAGATAATGCAATGACAACATGTTTAGTCAGACAAGCCAAAACAAACATCCCTTCAAATATTTACGTGGATTGCGTACAGGGGGGATGCTATGGTACCGCCTGGTGGGATATCAATACCGTACCGAAAGCCGATGTGAGCTGTTGATATTCTGCTCATTAGTGCACAGACATTGATCTTTGGATTTCATTTATTTAAACTTTTTTATCTGTAAACCTATAACTTGTTTAGCTGGTCATGAATGATAATTAAGATCGATCATAAACAAAGAAGATCGGTCAATTCTTTATGTTACAATCTTACTTGGGGGAGCGTTGCTCCTATAGGGGGAAATAGGCATTGGCATCGATCATACTATTGATCGATCCTACACAGATATACATTTGAATTATTGACATCAAAAAAAGGATATTGTGATCGATCTTAATTATGAAAGATCGATCTTAGATATGTGTGTTCGATCTCAATATGTACGATCGATCTTAATTAAGATCATACGTAAGTGTTTATTGTATATCAGCAATAAAAGTAAGGTTACAATTTTGCAGCAAAGATTACAATTTTTATTAGTAGGGTTATTGATGTAGTAGGCAAATGTATCAGTTTTACAGGTGATGTGAGGTAAGTTATTCATTAATTGGTAAGTTTATATGTTATATAGGTAAAGGTGGAATTACTCCTATCAGTGGAAAAGAGGTAATATTTATGGGTGAGGTTACTATTTTGATAAGGAAGTTTACACTATTAAAAATAAGATTATCACCTATTTAGGCTAAGTTATCCATTAAAAGGTAAGTTTATCGACTATTGAGGGAAAGTTACAATGAATAAAGGTTAAATAATGCCCGTCAGTATCAAAGAGGTAACCTTTAGGGGTGAGATTATAACATGAAGAAGTAAGGTTACTTTTTTTTAGGTAGGATTACAATTTTAAAAATAAGATTATCACCAATTTGTAGTTATGTTACCCATGAAAAGGTAAGTTTATTGATTAAAGAGGAACACTTACAATGCATAAATGTTGTATGAGTCTTGTCAGTGGAAAAAGGTAACCTTTAGGGGTGAGCTTATGACAAATTATTGTAAGGTTACTACATCTAAAGGTAATGTTGCAATCTTTAGTGGTAAGGTTATAAAATTTTGATGAAAGGTTACAACATGTTGATGTAAGGGTACTACATGTTGATGAAAGGTTACTACATGTTGAAGATAGGTTACTACATGTTAATAACCTAATGGTTATTACCGTTAGAGGTAGGATTACACTAGTAAAAATAAGGTTACCACCTATTGAAGTAAAGTTACTCATTAAAAAAAAGATAAGTTTATCGAATATTGAGGAAAAGATACAATGCATAAAGGTTAAATTATTCCTGTCAATGGCAAAGAGATAACCTTTAGGGGTGAGAGTGTTTTTTGTGAGAGGTAAGATTACTGCTTTTAGATGTGATCTTACAACCCTTGAATTAATTTTTCACATGGGTACGGTGGGATCGATCAAAAAAAAAAAAGATCGATCCTACATGGCAAATAAGAATTAACAAAAGAATGATCTTTATGATTGATCGTAAATGTGAACGATCGATCGACCATATGTAATTAATTTTATTTTCATTACTGTGCAACAGGAAACAATTATTATTGGTAGGGTTATTGATCTAATAGACAAGGGCACCAGCTTTAAAGGTTGAGTTATGATCTCTTAATGTAAGATTACTACCCATGTATGTAAGTTAAAATGAATAAAGGGAAGACATACTCGTGTCAGTGCTTGAGAAAATTCCTTATTGTTTCCTAACTTCTAAACATCACCTTTTAGCATGTATATTATATGGATGAAGGGGAGTGTCACTCTCCTTGGGATGATGTCAAAAGAAAAGGCAACAAAATGGTGGATGAATGAAATGTCAAATGTGTGTGTGTGAACAAAAATGCTCCCCAAGCGCAAGGAGACTTTCACATATCGTGTTTTATTTGGTGGTATTCCAAGGTCGTTTCCACAAGGAAGGAAGTAAACCGAGAGGAAGGTGATTTTGGGAGAAAGAAAATGTAAAATCTTTAATTATTGGAAGTTGTTTTGATGCTAGTAAAATGAGAAACAAATGTTGGCAAATTCAAGAGGTCACTCCAATAGGAATACCGTCTCAACTGGAAACCCTCCTCTAATAAACCATGAATGAACGATTGATTCGTGGGAAGCTAGGGATAAGATTGGTGAGTATCTAAGCATAAACCGTGACTAGGCCCACGGAATATCAAAGACTCACCAAGTTATCCACTCTCAACCCAGTCAAACCGAACCATTGAACTCTGAAATAAGGGAGGAGAATAATTTGAAAATGGTATACCCAAGTGGAGGTTCCCCTTGGTTTTGCCAACTAAGAGATTTAGCTATTCATGCTTAAAATAAAGACAACAATATGATGAGCAGACATTACGAAGAAATAAAGGCTAGAGCTAAGCATAAATGAAATGCATAAATATAACTTCCGGATAATCACCTCTTACTAAAGATTGGATGAGAAACTACTCACTCTTCATGGCTTTGTTAAAGTTAGAAAAGTGAGTGATGCTCATCATGGCTTTGTTAAAGTTAGAAAAGTGAGTGATGCTCATCCCTCCAAATAAAGGAATTACAAGGTAAAACACTTTACATAAGGAGCCGATCTTCGACAAAGAATGAGTAAATCACGTTCCACCCTTCACGGCTTTAGTAAAGCTCTAGAAAAGTGGAAGAGTTTCACTCCTCTAAGGGAAGAAGGAAGCTCAAGCAATGGAAGTAAAAGAAAGCAATAACACAATAAAAAAAAAAAAGCAATACTTAAAGTAAAAGAAAGCAATAAATTAAAAGGAAGAAATAATACAATAAAAAAAAAAAGCAATACTTAAAGAAAGCAATAAGCAATAATACTTTTGGAGGGTTTTCACTACCAATAGATGAATGATTTACAAGTCCTAAGGGGTGGCATTTATAGGCAATAAGGGAGGGTGAAAGTCTTGTTAGGTGGCTTTGAATTACATGAAAGTGTTGTTAGGTGGCCTTGAATTACATGAAAGTCTTGTTAGGTGGCCTTCAATTACATGAAAGTCTTATTTGGTGACCTTGAATTCTTTGATCCCCCTTTGTTTTGAGCTTTGATAATTGGCACCCCAGTAGTTTGTAGCTTTGACACACAAAACCTTGAAAATAACAACAATTAATGCATTATCCTTTATTCACACAACCCTAATTTGATTTATTTTGACTAGTTTAACTTTATTCAACTAACACAATTTACCTATTAAATTATGTCTTAATTAGGGTTAATCAGTCAGTAACAAAGCGATAATACAACTTGGGGTGAGGTCATAAGATAGAGAGGTAAGGTTACTACTGTTAGAGGTAGGATTACACTAAAAAAAATAAGATTATCACCAATTGTAGTTAAGTTACCCATTGAAAGGTAAGTTTATCGATTAAAGAGGAATACTTACAGTGCATAAAGGTTGTAGTACTCCTATCAATGGAAAGAGATAACCTTAGGGGTGAGGTTATAACAAATTGTTGAAAGGTTACTACATCGAGAGGTAATGTTGTAATCTTGAGGGGTGAGGTTTTAACATTTTGATGAAAGTTTACTACATGTTGATGTAAGGTTACTACATTTTGATGTTATGTTACTAGTGTTAGAGGTAGGATTACAGTGGTAAAAATAAGGTTATCACCAATTGAGGTGAAGTTATCCATTCAAAGAAAGGTAAGTTTTATCAAATATTGAGGGAAAGTTACAATGCATAAAGGTTGTACTACTCCAGTCAGTGGCAAATAGGTAACGTTTATGAGTGATGTCATAACATGGAGAGGTAATGCTACAATCTTAAAGCCAAGGTTACTACTTATACAAGTAAAGTTAGACTGCCTATTGGATTTGATACTTCTTTAGATAGAAAAGTGGACCCCATCATCAGGTACAATGAAATCATGTTATTAAATAATTTTTTTCCTCCCACTTTGAATGTATCCCGCCAAGATGATTCTGCCAAAAGCACTTGTCCCTTCTTCACTACCTTCTACTCCAACTCCTTCACGACCACCGACGACTCTAACCAATGCCGAAGCACTCCATTGTTCTTGTTAGTTCGAGGCATTTGACAGTACTTTGATACATTATAATTGTGTATGTGTATGCGATTGAATCAAGATCCATGTAAGTACTGATATCCTTTTTTATGTTGTGTAACATTGAGACATAGTTAAGTTGTAATAGAACAGAGATTATACTCAGGGTAAAGAAGATGTACATGGAATGTAAAAGGGATGCAAATAAAATACCTCGGCCATCAACCGCCTAGATTTATTATTGGTGAGTCACTGGATATTTGCCTTAATGATCGACCTGGATGTAGTACGATCGATCTTTTAATGTTAAAGATCTAAGTTCAAAATTAACATATCATTTCAAAATGTTAAAGATGTAGGTTCAATCTTTAACATTTGTCCATATGTAGCAAAGACAATTTAAAGAGAATAGAAGGTGGCGAAGAAGCGAAAACAAAAAATGAGGTATGTATATTTAACGTGTTAATATTTGTAATTCGGCAAAGTCATGTTTATCAAGTGTAATGGAAGTAATTGCAACCAATGAAAGATTGTGTTGTTCAATGGCGTAAGATGAGTGAAGTTGAGAAAGGAAAATACATAGATTTAGCGTAATCATCAAAGTTGGAATATGAGTGTTTGAAAGGAAACATGAAGAACTCCAATGGGGTAATTTGAAACGCATTTGAATTTTGTTAGGAAAGGCATATATATGTGCACTTATACATAGAAAACAATACATATTTTTCTGATATTATGAAGGTCAAGCTAGGCACAAGATGCTCACCAAGCATGGTCATCAAGATAATAGAAAGGTTAAGTGAAGAACAAAGACGTGGCGTAGAAGAAATAGATTTAGGAGGAGTGTTAAACCTTAAATGTAAACAAATAAAGAGAGATTTGTGTGCATGGTTAGTGAAGTGCTTTGATCCAGAAGGCTTTGCACTCAATGTAATAATCATCCTCATAGGATAACTTAATTAATTTACCACATACATGTAACAGAGCCCAGCGGGATCCAATTTTTTCACCAACCACTCACATAAGCTCTTCCTTGCCACAGTGCATTATATGTAGTCAACCCTTTTAAACCCATGGACTTCACTGCATATTTCTAATTGTCAGTTAACACATTTACAACTTTTATGACGGTTGATGGCGAACAACATGTGCCCCATTAGTTGCTAAAAAAAAATTTAATGCATCACACAAACTACATAAATTTGCATTATGTAATAATGCAGAGTTGGTCCATGTAATATATGTGCTCAAAGTACATAATCTTCGTTTCCACTTTGCATTAACACCCGTATTGCCACCATGTGGAGATGCAACAGATACCATCTTCTCAGTCATACTTTTCCTAACAGTAACATTTGTCTTCCTTTCAGAATAATAATGTGCATATATGATATCAATACCTAAAAAAACAGACACGATTGGTAAGAGAATTGTATAATCTTTTACGCATATAAGATAAGGGAGAAATATTAATTGTGACTTTTCGTAGAAATGTGGTGGGCGTGATTTTCATTGAAGCTTTATGTTCACACTTGATAGATAAACCTAAGTCCAAGAAATAATTTTCGTTGTATACAACATACCATAAATAATGCTTGCAAATTTGTTCAACATGTGCATGATGGAATTGTAGGTGTGAGAATTTTTAGTAAACGATTCTATCTGTGACACAAGAGTATACCTTCACAGTAATGAAATCAAGTAGATCCCCATATATGGTTGCCGATGAAGTGGTGGCTTGGAAGAGTACCTATGCGGTGAATTAGTATACGCCATGAACAAACAATAAATCAATAAATAATGCAAGGTACAGAGAGGGAGGATGGAATAAATAAATACAGAGATAGAGAGAAATAAAGGTCATGGATATTGTTAAATCTATACAGATAGGGAGGGGGAGTGATAGAAAAGGAAACATAGAGTAGCTAAGAGGGGGAACTCACGAATTCTATCTTCAAACTTTGAAGAATTCAGAAATGTGTAGAGGGAGTGGGTGGGCGAGAGTTCCATTTTTATGGAGTTGATTTACAGGAAAAAGTCAAACAAAAAATTGTAACCCGAATATGTTAACCCGATGTGCATCCAACCTGTTTAATCACAATTTGGTTATTAAAAGTCCAAGTTTTATGACCCGACCACCCCAACAGAGTCATCTTAATTGTCATTAAATTACTTAATTGAATTACAAGTACATATCCCTACTACCCAGCCATTTTCTTTACACTACATCCAAAAATCTTTGTAGAAAATTAACATTAGCGTGTTATTTAAAACATGAGAAGTGCAGAAAAGATGCGAATTGGACTCAATTGCTCTATAACTATATATCATTTTACTCATATATCAAACCTTTTGTAAAATGTGCTTACTATATTTGTGGTATATTTTGTTTATTTATAAATTATTCAAGTATTATATTTGTGATAATATATGCATTAGTTTATTGAGTCAATCAACATTTATTTTGCATTATCGAATCAAAAATGTCTCAAAATTAGCAAACAATTTATAACTCCACCTATTTTCGTAATTACATAGGTGGAGTAATGGCGGGTACGATCAGTTACAAAGGTAAAGGTGTACTACTAGACCTTAATGTTGACGTAACAGATAATGAGTACAAGATTCATATACAAAATAATCAAACAATTTTCGATCAGGGTGTCGAAGAAAATAGATTCAATGGGTTGACAGTGGGTGAGGTAATGCAAATGACGTTCACCACACATGAAGTGGCTAGGGAGTTTTATAACAATTATGAAAAATTTTTGGGATTTAGTGCTCAGAAGGATGACTTGAAGTGTAATAAAAAAAAATTCAAATTCAAGACGGTGGGTTTGTTCGAGAGAAGGTTATCAAGCACCCAAACACCTTGATCGCAATGACCGCATCCGAGAAACAAGAGGCTTAACAAGGGTGGAATGTAACGCAACTTTTCATGTCAAGTATGACAATGGATCTAAACAGTGGGTTGTAAGGGACTTCGTCCAGGAACATAATCACCATGTGGTGTGCCATTCCTTTGATTGCAAAGGCCTGTGAAGAGTCTAGATAGACAACAAACAAATACATTGTATAATGTTGGCATACATACAAGTCGAGTAAAGGATTTTTTGGTGCAACAAGCAGTAGGTTATCATAATGTTGGATTTACCATGAAAGATTTGTACAATGATGTAGCGACAGAACGTCGATCACAACTTCAAGATGGTGACACCGAGGGGGTGTTAAACTACTTTAGTGAAAATAAAAGAATCAGACCCTATGTTCTATTTCAACTACAATGTCCATGAAGATAATTCACTAAATTGTTTGTTCTGGGCAGACTTATCCTCACGGCTTGACTATGCGTGTTTCGGCAATGTCTTGGTATTTGATACCACATATCGAACTAATACCTATAAAAAAAACCTTTTTTTATACTTGTAGGTGCGAACAACCATAACGCAACACCCATTTTTGGGTGTGTCTTACTCTCAGATGAGACTGTTGCGACATACATGTGGGTATTGCATACATTTCTTCATGCCATGAAGGGTAAGACACCTATTTCAGTTGTAACTGATGGTGATAAGACCATGGTCGTAGCAATAGAGACATTTTTCCCGATGCAACACATAGATTATGTAGGTGGTATTTGACAAGAAATGCATTGTCAAATATTAGTGCTGAAAATTTTGTTCAACAATTTAAACATTGTATGTGTGGTTGTTGTAGTCCGAAAGAATTTGAGGATCGATGAAAGGCATTGGTGGAGTTATTTGGATTGGAGAATAATAATTTGATAGCAGAAGCTTATTCCAAACAGTCAAAGTGGGTGGAAGCATATTTAAGAGGTAAATTTTTTCAGGGCGTAAAAAGTACACAACGATGTGAGGGTAGGAGCTCATACTTCAATCATTTTCTAAAGACCCGTCTCCTACTTTTTGCGTGAGTGAAGCAATACGATCGGGCTTTGGCAAGGATCAAGGAGAATAAAGCAAATGATGACCATGAAATTGAACACACATCCCCGATGACAAGCACGCAATTACAGTGTCTTAAAGATCATGCAGCATCCATATATATAAGAAAATTTTTCTTAAAAGTGTGCAATAAGTTAAAGTCTGAATCTCTATTCTTTATAGTCCAAAAAATTGACAACGGGATCCATTGGAGTTGCTACTTCTCTCACTACATGCAAACAAAATCAACATGGAATGTCATATGTTCTCCTCAATATTATAGTATGAAGTGCAATTGCTTGAAACTGGAATCTGTTGGTATTCCATGCTGCCACATCATAACAGTACTCAAATATGAGCACATTAAAAGGTTCCCTCCGAGTCTCATTCTGAAGCGCTGGACCTCAAAAGGAGATTTAGGAAATGAGGATGTGTTGCCAAGAAGTAACACTCTAACCATTTTGACACGATATGCTGGACTAATGGCCATGTGTAGTCGTATGTATTACTATATTTTGCATGGTTACAAAACAACTCAAGACCTAAGAAGAACATTGCATGGATTAACCTCTCAGATGAAAACCAATCATGAATCCCTTGGTAGAGCAGATGAAAATCTATACAACACAAAAGTAGGACTACTGAGTTAAAAAAGATTGGGTAGCTAATCCACATATTGTTACAACAAAGGGACATCCAAGCCGTATTCGAAATAATAATCCATTTATGCCCCTGAAGATGTAGCAAGTACAGGGCAACTGGGCATATTATTCGTAAATGTCCTTTGTTGAATGTCCAAACTACTGATCCATATAAGGCATGCCCTTTTCACAACCAGGTGGATCCCAGCAAACATTGCCAACACAGGAACTGTTTGACCCTTTTGCACATGTAGGTAAACATGGGNAAAGAATTTGAGGATCGATGAAAGGCATTGGTGGAGTTATTTGGATTGGAGAATAATAATTTGATAGCAGAAGCTTATTCCAAACAGTCAAAGTGGGTGGAAGCATATTTAAGAGGTAAATTTTTTCAGGGCGTAAAAAGTACACAACGATGTGAGGGTAGGAGCTCATACTTCAATCATTTTCTAAAGACCCGTCTCCTACTTTTTGCGTGAGTGAAGCAATACGATCGGGCTTTGGCAAGGATCAAGGAGAATAAAGCAAATGATGACCATGAAATTGAACACACATCCCCGATGACAAGCACGCAATTACAGTGTCTTAAAGATCATGCAGCATCCATATATATAAGAAAATTTTTCTTAAAAGTGTGCAATAAGTTAAAGTCTGAATCTCTATTCTTTATAGTCCAAAAAATTGACAACGGGATCCATTGGAGTTGCTACTTCTCTCACTACATGCAAACAAAATCAACATGGAATGTCATATGTTCTCCTCAATATTATAGTATGAAGTGCAATTGCTTGAAACTGGAATCTGTTGGTATTCCATGCTGCCACATCATAACAGTACTCAAATATGAGCACATTAAAAGGTTCCCTCCGAGTCTCATTCTGAAGCGCTGGACCTCAAAAGGAGATTTAGGAAATGAGGATGTGTTGCCAAGAAGTAACACTCTAACCATTTTGACACGATATGCTGGACTAATGGCCATGTGTAGTCGTATGTATTACTATATTTTGCATGGTTACAAAACAACTCAAGACCTAAGAAGAACATTGCATGGATTAACCTCTCAGATGAAAACCAATCATGAATCCCTTGGTAGAGCAGATGAAAATCTATACAACACAAAAGTAGGACTACTGAGTTAAAAAAGATTGGGTAGCTAATCCACATATTGTTACAACAAAGGGACATCCAAGCCGTATTCGAAATAATAATCCATTTATGCCCCTGAAGATGTAGCAAGTACAGGGCAACTGGGCATATTATTCGTAAATGTCCTTTGTTGAATGTCCAAACTACTGATCCATATAAGGCATGCCCTTTTCACAACCAGGTGGATCCCAGCAAACATTGCCAACACAGGAACTGTTTGACCCTTTTGCACATGTAGGTAAACATGGGTAGAGTTCAATAACATCTGTATAACACAAAGTTCACCTTTTATTTAATGTTTTATAAGTTATTAAGCAATGCACCATTTCCTAACGCATTCTTTATCAATACATTGACTGTTCAGGATGACTTTCAAGACTTTCACTCAAGTGATCATGGAAAATTCTTCACTCCACTTTAAGGGTTGTCAAGGTGAGAATTTTCATATCGCTAGGAAAGTTGCATACCATATGTGATTAAATTGACTAAACCATTCAAAAATTTTCTATACAGGGTAAAACACCCACTTTTGGACAAGTTTCATGTATGCAACTCATTTTGGTCAACTTTCATGTACGCAAATCATTTTAGACAAGTTTCATGTATGCAACTCATTTTGGACAAACTTCTACAATCGCTAGATCACCGCACGAACCAGGTGAAATTCACCCATATAAATGACGAATCTCATTTACATGTTTTTCCTCTGCACGATTGTCTATCCAACTAAGCAGTATGTTGTTGCTTTGTTGTTGCATTAACAAATATTATGCACTAATTCACTTATGTGCAGTTGGTAGTTTGGTTTGGGGATGTATAAGGAATTTTAGGGGGGGAAACAAAGATGGGTGAGAAGGAGGAACGACTGCTCTATACAAGGACCATTGCTTTGTTGTATTACTCCTGTCAGTGGAAAGAGGTAACCTTAGGGAGGTTATAACAATTTTTTTTTAAGGTTACTACATGGAGAGGTAATGTTGTAATATTTAGGGGTGAAGTTATAACATTTTGATGAAAGGTTACTACATGTTGATAAAAGGTTACTATATTTTGATGTTAGGTTACTATTGTAATGTGCTAGAAATAATGAATTACGAAATACTAATATTAACAACACCATACAACAAAATATTTCATACCTTTGCCAAAACATTTTGTTCAACAGAATTGATTACATTTATAGATTACAAGGTCTCAAATCTAATATGGCCCAAAAGATTTACACGCATATACATATTTCAATTCATAAGAATTTCTTTCACACAAAACCCATCAACATCACTTCTTTCCATACTCTTTAATTCCTTGTAAAACCCATCAATCTTACTCTCCAACTTTTCCAAAGATCCCTTTGTGCATTCCTAAAAGGCATAAAATTGTGTGGATAAAGAACGTTGCCCAGTTAGTATTTGCTCCAGCTTTTCTCCAATAGTATTCATGTTGATTGGATCGGCACTTAAACCCTTGCCCTCAGTCATAGTAATGGCCTCAATTTGGGAGTAAGACAACTGTGAGGCAGTCTTGCCACAATTTCTAGGCCCAGCATGACCAGTACTTTTTTTCATTGTACCTGAGTTTATCATACCCATGACAGCACTATATGATTTGCCAAGTTCAATCACAACCGCATAAAGCTTCACAATATTTGTAATCAACATAGGAAAGGGAAGACTTCGTCTACTATCCTGCAATTCATAGGCATTAAAAATTAGCTGGAATATGTAATGAGGAAGGTCAATGCATGCCCCTTTACCAATCGCATATAGAAGTTGAGCTCTATCATATCCAAATTCAGATATATGTCATTTGGGATCAATGTTACAAGCAACTATTCTGTTTGACATCCTATAAGGCAAACAAAAGTCTTTGTGATATATTTTATTGTTCTCATCCACCCAATCGATAGCGACATCACAAATTGTCTCAATAGTCGTTTCCATGCTGGGGACTTCCTCTTTACTTTTGTAAGGAAATACAATGGTATTCTCAGTGATGACAGGCCTGGGAACTATAAATAATTTTGAAATAAAATCAGAGGAAACTTCTATTTCTTTAACCCACTGACTTAAAAATGTGCCCAACCTTATCAAAGTCATGTAAATTTGCATAAAATAATCTAAATACGTTGTCATATGCCTTATCATCCTTCTTAATATCAAAGATGTTCTCCCAATTACGACCTCGAAAAAACATAGGACACTCCGTATTGCCTATCTCTACCAGTGCAACGCCTCATTCCACTAACAATGGGCGATGACAAAAACATGTTTCAAACAATTTTTTAGCATCTTCGTTCAGGAAACTAGTGTGACCTTCCAAACACTTACATGTTTCACCACCCTTCTTCTTCTAGGCAGTAACGACTTTCTTATTCATGTTATTCATTGCCTTCCTCTTCTTTGTCGCTCTAGCTGTTCCTCCGATCATGTCGATCTAAACGAAATTGTTGGGAGAAGGGATTACTGCTGCTTTGATGGAATGTACAGAGGACCGATATGTTTTCAATTGATTGGGGGGGGGGGGATGTATTGTTCTTCATTTGTTCAAATTAAGGGGGTTAGGTTTTGGGAGAACTCAGTAATGGGGAGGAAAACACATCTGCAATGGGTACCAATTGCATTTAAGGTGTAAAATGAAAAAAATAACCAACAACTAATTCCTTATGCCCCTCTACTACTTGAGGTGTTATTTGCAATTTCCTATCTTTTAATCGAATCGAATTTAAGGTATTTTTATTGAATAATTTCTATTGGTCAATCCTAATTTTATGGATCGATCACATTCCATAAAATAAGGGTTAATATTTCAAATTTTTTTTGGAAGTAAATTATCATATTTTTCGTGATCGATCACAAAACAATCAGTCTTTTTTTCATCACAATTTACTTGTTCGATCACAAAACATTCACTCCTTCTGAAATCAAACATATTTACATATATGATCGATTGTACGTATACTGCTCGATCATAATTATATTGATCAATCGCAATTATACCTATTGTTCCACAGCAAGTCTCCACCTTCATCCATCTTGTTGTAACTCACCTAAAAATATCGATCAATAATTTTAAATTATGATCGATCATAATACTTGTTCAATCACACTATTTCTAAAATTAAACATATTTATAAATGTGATCGATCGTAATTATATTGATCGATCGTTGTTATACCTACCGTTACTAAGCAAGCCCCCACCTTCATTCATCTTATTGTAACTCATACAAAAATATGGATTGATCATTTTAAATTATGATCAATCATAATATACTTTCAACTTGCGAGTGACCCTTTTAGCCGGTTGCTGTTTTATTGTCTCCTTTTTTTTCATTTTCTTTTTGTCTGACAAGGCCCCACAAGCTTTTTGGCACGATACCACTCTCCCACCAGCGGTACCATAGACTCTTCCGTACAAAGGATGCCCTCTAAATGTGATAATTTTAGACAAGACTTGCAACATGACTTGAATTAAATATCATACTAATTAATAATAATACGATCGATGATATGAATATTAAATGACTCAAATGAGTATTAAATATGAATTTCTCAATTTCAACACAATAAAGTCGTTTAAATAATATTGTATCCAGAAGTATATGATTTTTTTATTTTTTTAAAAAAAATAATATTTTTAAGTTTCATAGTTTTTTAAACAATACTTTGTATAACTTACCGTAAAACTAAATCTTTTTTTTTTTGGCATTATTTAGTATTGTGTAAATGTGTATCCAATAAATTTATACTCTATGGGGGATGTCAAAAAGGTGGCGTCTAACCTTCATCTACTATATGTGCAAGGAAGATTAGAGGTTATAGACCCGCAGATAGGAGCATAATATTAATCACTTTTCTGATACTCTCTGATTGATGAGAGATAGGTGAGGTGAGGGTCTACTGAAATCAATTTCGTTAATTTGTCTTTTCTCTTGTATAGTATTCATGATGCTCACCTAGAATCTTTCTTTTTTGCTATCTTGCACCTCGTGGTGATCATGATATCTACATTCAACTAGGGCGGTTCAAAGGTAATTTGAGATTTAAAGTAATATGTCTAAATGACATTTTATGTTTAATATAAATTTTTTTTTTGTTTTTTGAGTTAAAAAAGTATTAATTAAGTTTTTATATTCAAGTTTTGCTGATATATCTTTGTCAATTGATACTATCGCTACTCCAATTAACCTCTCTTATGACATAGTCGACCTTAAGTGAGATTTTATCAATTTTAATTTTTTTTAAAAAAAATTAAATAAACAATTGTTATAGGAATTGTTAATTTTTTTTCAATTTTTACTATCTCATTATCTTCTAATTCGTAATTTTTTATTTTATTATTTTCTAATATCTTTTATGCTATTATCTTCTATTTCATTATCTACTTGTTTATTTTAAAAAATCTTATCTAAACTTTTTATTACAATTTATTTATTTCTATTAACAAGTTTATGAAGAAATTTTTTTTGAGATTCTTCTAAGGGACTATTGAGAGAGAAAGAGAGAGAGAGGGAGGGAGAGAGAGTTGTAAGTAATGATTTAACTTTTGAGTTGATAATTTCTTTTTTATCATTCTTAATTTCTAATTTTTTGGGTTTTTAATGTTTTGGTTGAATTATGGGCCTAAATTATTGAATTTAATTTTTTGTATTGGGCTTGGATTTTTATGAAGCTCTTTTGTCGGGGTTAAAATATTTACAGATTTAATTTTTTCAAAATGGTTATTTAAGATATCTAAAAATTTGGGATCTTCAATTGAAATAAGGCCTAAAGCCCCAGCTATTACATTTCTACTGTTGGGCCGCTCTTACATTCAACTGTGCCCCGGAGACAATCGAAGCATGCCCGCCCAATTTTTTTTTAACAATAGTTTGAGCCTGGATTTGAGTGAGAAAAATTATTTCTTGAAATTTTGTATTTACGGTCTATGTCAATCCGAACACGCCTTAATTAATACAACTTAAAGTGACACATTTTGGACATAATATGCACACAAAATAATATGACACAAATCTACGACCAGTCCCCTAATGTTTGTTAGACATGTACATCATGCCCTTGGATTAAAAGAAAAGTCAAGCTAAATGCCTTGCATAATTACATTTTGGAATGGTATTATGTGCAACCCGTGTGAAAAATATATGCTACATGTGGTTCCCGACGGAAAGTGAGGACCTAAGGCAATTTAGATTTGGTCAAGGACGGTGTCAGAAATTTATATTTGAGGAAGTCAAATCTTTTGTATGAAAGTCCAGTCTAACAACATTGATAGTGTATATATTTTAGATAATCAAACTTGATGAGCCCATGTTCAATTCGATAGTCCCAATTAACTAAGTAAGCTTAAATTAACTACAAAATTGATCAAACACATCTCGTGGATTCGGCCTAGTCCAAGATTCAAGAGACCCAAGAAGTCAGCATACATAAGGAGCAATCATCGAGATAGTCATTCTCCTAGTTGAAGACTATCTTTAGGTGTACTTATTCTTAGCTGTAGTTATTCTTCCCAAAAAACTAGTAATCTACCCATCACGTGACCGCCGCAACTAAGATTTTGTGTCTTTAAATTGTAAGTCCTCTCTGCATAAGAGGAGCATCTCTTTATACACCCTTTACACGACTATCTCTCTCTTAGCTACCCAACTTCTCCCAGAACTTATCATTGCTTTCTTTCTCTTACATCTTCTATTTTATTAGTAAAGTTCTCCGGCCACCGTTGCTGCCTTCAGAGTGGAGTAAATCACATTGACCAAACCACTATATATCTATGTTGACCCAATCTTTTGTTTCATTTATTAATTGCTTTATTGATTGCTTCATTAATTAATCAACATCAGACACTCGATTGTTAATTGTGTATAAACTTATTTTGTGCACCATCAAAACTTCAATGCATAAAAATATATCCAACGCAAAAAAAATATATCCAACACATAAATATATTTAATAACAAATACAATTAACCAAAAAATGAGCACAAGAAATAGCTTTTGAATATATATATATGTATATATAGTCATATAAATATCTAGGAGTAGGGGTGTCAATTGTGTCGTGTTATTCGTGTCGTGTGTGTTGATGTGACCCACATGTCATGTTATTTGTGTCGTATTCGTGTCAAGACCCACGCAAAAAAATCTATTTTATGTGTTTTGAGTATTAAACATTAGTTTAAACTATTTATTATACGTATTTAATAACCGTGTCAATTTTATAATCGTTCATGTCGGGTTCGTATCAATAGGTTAGAGTTGACACCCCTGTCTAAGGATATACTTTTCAAATTTGTTTATCAAATATTGTATTCTAAATGATGTGTCAAAATTCTGTATATTGAATGTTTGGTGAAGTTTGTAGACCTCAGTGATCCAACTACTCACACTGATTTAGAATGATACAAAATTTGATAAATAATTTGGTAAGCATAACATTACTCAATCTATAGAAGCCTTAAAGCAATTTTGTTGGCAGGACTCTAGGTGGCTCTACAACCCCCAGATTGACGCGTGGAATAATGAAGCCGTTGAGATGTCCAAAAGGCGTCAAGTAGATAAGCCGAGGCATGCTGACCTAGAGGAGTCGAAGACGACAGCTGACATCATATTTAATACGATGTGACCCCTCATTTATGGCAGAATGAGTGATGGTGACAAGACAAATAAATGTGCGCCTACAAGTATCTGTACTCTGGGAGTCTAAGCTTATTATCATGATGGCTAGGCATTTATGACTGATGCGCCAAGATGATGCGGTCGGTTCTCCCCGAGGAACTGTTCCTCCGAGTATTCAATGCTCAGTTAATGTCAGATGCCGATCAAAGGGATTTGGATACTCGAGGAAGGGCATAAATGCTCGGCATTTAGCCGAGCACTCATCCCATCATCCTAGCATTTAGTAAGAGAAGACGTGAGTGGAGAACACTCATTGCGCGAGGAATGGTGTGTCAGATATTAAATGTCCAGATGGGACTGGAGGTCTTTGGCAATCATTGCTAATTCAGATATAAATACTCCTCAGAAAGATAAACAAAGGTACGTAAACTTGAACCAGAAAATGATTATTCATTGAGCTTTAACCTTCGATCTTAGATTGACTTAAGCTTCGGAGAGGATAAGCCGAGTGTTCACCTGGCCCCTTTTTTCTGACCCTGTTGTTTCAGGTTCATCACTTGGAGGTCGTTATCTCAAATTATTGCAGAAATTATCCCGTACAATTTGTCACCTTTTGTGGGAATCGAGAGTATCTTTCCTAGTAGTGATCGTCTGATGGTGAACACCCGATCTCAGGGTGAAGGAGCAAGTGTGCGTGTAAGGAACGCAAAGCCCGTCCGACTTCCAATGGTTCTAGAACCGGGTCCATCGAGCTAATCAGGTGGAGGGAAGCATTCCTCGCAACGAACACTCCTTATGGATTAGGGCCTTAGGGGTATGATCTCATGGCTCGTGATATCGTTGAGATGGTGGAGAAGCGGATGGGCAAACGCATTAAGTAGCTTGAGAAGGAAAACGCCAAAGTTCAACGACAGCTCGACAATTTTGAGCAGTCAGCAAGCTTGGGCGAGCATAGTCGCAGACACGGGGACCAGGCCCCCATTCAAAACCTCTCCAGGCCTCCCTGGCATAGGCCCTCCAAGAAAGACTGGCTTAGGCACTCACCCGAGGGGGCGCAATTGCCAAGGAGGGTTCTCGGCCTCCAAAGGGAAATCAGAATCGGGCCAAAAGGCAAGTCTACCTCGGTGGGACCTCCGCCGAGGGATACCCGAGGACATCGGAGCCGCCGAATCACAAGCGAAATCCACACCCAGGAGGCCTCAAGAAGAAAGACCCAAAGGGGATCTCAGGGTCCACCTCGTCGCTTATCGCAACCCTGAGCCCGAGGTCGATACCGACAAAGTCATTTCACCGTTCATTCGGGCTATCAGGGAGGCCAAAATGCCGAAGAAGTTTACTGTCTCACGGTTTAAAATCTACGATGGGAAGACCGATCCCAAGATTCACTTGCGGCAATACAAAAAATTAATGTCCATCTACGATACCAATCAAAAAGTGTTATGCCGAGTTTTTTCCATGAGCCTGGGGGACACGGGCATGGGATGGTACGAAAATTTAGCCCCCGAAAGTGTCAGATCCTGAAGATAATTGACGGAGCTCTTCATAGCTCGATTCATCACCAGCAGTAAAAAATCAAAAGACATTGGCGCTCTATTGACGCTTAGGCGAAAGGGGGGAGCGTCCCTTAGACAATTTGTCATCCGGTATTGGGATGAAGTCAACGAGGTGGAGGCGTGTTCAGAGGCACTGGTCGCGGCGTCATTTAGGCTGGGGTTGTCCTGGGACACTGATTTGTACAAATCGCTGACCAAGAAGACTCCAGCGGACATGAAAGACTTGATGGCCCAGATCAACAAATATGCCCGAGTGGAGGAAGAATTCGACGCGCTCGAGAATAGAGTCTCAGTGCAGAGAAAAAGAGAGAAAGAATAGCCGGCCCGAAGGGGAGGGCCTGTTCCACCCCCAACTCACCTGTCCTTCTAGGGGGTGAACACAGTCTTCAAAGAGCCTATTTACAGGATTCTTTCCAAGATTAAAAATAAACCATACTTCAAGTGGCCCCCGAGGATGATAGGAGATCCATCAACAAGAAATGCGAGATTTCGTTGTTCATATCACAAAGACGTAGGCCATTTGACAGAGGATTACAAGGTTTACAAATCCTTCCTCGAACAACTGGTGCGAGATGGGCATCTCGGAGAGTTCATCGATAGGGGTCCTCCTGGAGGATCGACGAGGGAACAAGTTGAGGTGTTAGCTGAGGTGGCCCCTGTGATTGATGCTATTCATGCCTGCACCGTGGAAAGGCCTACGTATAACTCCCTTCGCGCCGAGTTACAGAAGGTCTCTCAAGTAGTCAAGGTAGAAGAAAGGGGTGAAAAGCGACCTCCCAAGAAGCCGCGAGGGAGTGCCGAGGTGATTCAGTTTTTCGATGCTGACCTCGGTGGGTGGTTTTTCCTCACGAGGACGCATTGGTGATCACTTTGCGGGTTAGGAAATTCAATGTCAAAAGGATCTTAATAGACTCAGGAAGTTCTTTCGAGGTGATGTATGATCATCTCTTCCGCAAAATGGGATTCTCACAAGGGGATCTGGAGCCTATAAAAACCCCTCTCATTGGCTTCAATGGTTCCAGCGCCCTTCCTATTGGGAAGATCACCCTCATGGTACGTGCGGGCATAGTTATCACCCCAGTGGAGTTTGTGGTGATAGACTCTAACTCCCCGTACAAAGCCATTATGGGAAGGTCATGGTTGCATGCGATGAAGGCGGTCCATTCGTCCTTTCACTAGAAGATAAAGTTCCCAAAACTGCAAGGCATAATGGAGGTCCAGGGTGATCAGGCATCGGCGAAAAGTTGTTTCTATGTTGCGGTGAAGACTGGAGTTAGCAGCTGGAGTCAGGAACGTGATCCTGAAACGGTGGTTGCCAAATAACAATCATAGAACGGTCGGCCGGGAGTGGATGAGCCCATTACAAAGCCAGCTGACCGGTCTACTGAGGCCTTGGTCAAGATCCTTCTGAGCCTAGGTAGTGATGAGAAGTACTTTTTTATAAGCGAGTTACTCAGCAACGCGGAGAAAAATGACATGGCCTCGTTCCTACACCAGAACGTCGATGTCTTTGCATGGACCCAGACCGAGATAACGGGGATAAGAGCCGAGGTGATGACTCATCGGCTCCATGTGAACCCCTCGTTCAAACCCCTTTGGCAGAAGGCCCGAAGAACCGCGCCTCATCATGCAAAGGTTGTAGATAAAGAGGTGGATAAGTTGTTGGGGGCAGATTCCATCAAGGAGGTACAATTCCCTCAATGGTTATCCAACACTGTATGCGCCAAGAAGAAAGAGGGAAAATGACGAGTTTGCTTGGATTTCACGGACCTGAACAAGGTCTGCCCCAAGGACGAGTACCCATTGCCCATGGTTGATCAGTTGATAGATACAACAGTCGGCTACAAGCGAATCACCTTTGTGGATACTTAAGTAAGATATCACCAGATCCCCTTACACGAATCGAATCAGGAGAAAACGGCATTCATTACACCCCGGGGGATCTACTGTTACACAATGATGCCCTTCGGGTTGAAGAATACCGGGGCGACTTACCAACACTTGATGAATAAAATTTTTAAAGAGAAGCTAGGCGAAACTATGGAGGTGTACATTGATGATATGTTGGTCAAGAGCAAAGAGGGCGCCGACCATCTATATGATCTTGGGATGACGTTCGCCATCCTCCGGAAGTATGGCTTGAAACTAAACGCCTTAAAATGCACTTTTGGGGTGAGCTCAGGAAAATTTTTGGGGTATTTGGTTACTCACAGGGGTATCGAGGCAAACCCCGAGCAGATACAAGCAATCCAGAATGTCCGGGCGCCTAGGACCCATTAAGGATATCCAGAAATTGATTGGGATGTTCGCAGCCCTTAACCGATTTATTTCCAAGTCTTCCGATAAGTGCAGACCATTTTTTACCAAGTTGAAGGGGCAGCTAAAGGAGCATGGGATAAGGAGTGTGGGCGAGCTCTTGAAGGAATCAAGGAGTACTTGAAACATCCTCTGACCCTATCCGTCCCGGCGGCTAGGGAGGTACTTAGCCTTTACTTGTCGGTATATTAAGGAGCCGTGAGTGGAGCACTGGTCAGAGATAGCGAAGGAGCCCAAAAACCCATATACTTCGTAAGCAAGACTTTGCTCGACGCCGAGACAAGGTATTCTCCAATGGAGAAATCGGTTTTAGCATTGGTAGTTTTGGCGAGGAAGCTTCGACACTATTTCCAGGCTCACACCATAGAAGTCCTGACAGATCGGCCTCTCAAGCCAATCCTTCATAGGGCCGATATTTCTGGGAGGGTTGCCAAGTGGGCAGTAGAGCTTGGGGAGTTCGAGATTAGGTACAAACCTCGTACTTCGATAAAAGGATAGGTTCTGGCAGACTTCATCGTCGAGTTCTCTGCGTCTAAGCTTCCACTAATGACATAAGCTCTAAGAGAGGACGTTTGGGACCTTCATGTTGATGGATCCTCGAACGCAAGGGGGTAGGGATAGGTATCGTGCTGGTCAACTCAAAAGGATTCGTCATAGAAAAGGCAATCAAATTAATGTTCAAGGCGTCCAATAATGAAGCCGAGTATGAGGCGTTGCTAGCAGGTCTGGATGCGGCATGCTTGATCGGGGTCAGACACCTTTGGGTTTTTTGCGATTTCCAGTTGGTTGTGAACCAGGCAAATGGGGACTTCGAGGTCCGTGATAGCAAAATGAAGGCGTATCATGAGAGGGCAAAATACAGAATGGAAAAACTAGAAAAAGTGGAAGTTTTCCAGGTTCCTAGAGATCATAATACCCACGTCGATGCACTAACATGTTTGGCTTCAGCATTGGCCTCGGAGGTAACTCGGCGCATAATCATTAAGAACCGGGAAAGTCCAAGCATAGACGAAACAAGGCCGAACAAGTGTTGCCAACTCTAGTGCAAGCGCCGTCGAGATGGATGAACCTCATCATTGCATACCTAACGGAAGGAGTGCTCCCCAAAGATATCAAAGAGGCTAGGAAGATTAAGCTCAAAGGTCCTAGATTCTGGATGTCAGCTGATCAGCAATTATACAGGAAATCGTTCTCGGGACCATTGTTGCTTTGTGTCCTCGAGGATAAAATGGAACCCCTACTGTATGAAATTCATGAAAGGGTGTGTGGAAGCCACATAGGAGGAAGATCTCTCGCGCACCGAGCAATGACGCAAGGGTACTGGTGGCCATACATGTAGAAAGACGCGAAGAGTTATGTTCGGAAGTGTGACAAATGTCAAAAGTTTGCCCCCATTATCCAGCAACTTGCTAGAGATTTGAACTTACTGACAAGCACTTGGCCATTCTCTCAGTAGGGGATGGATATCGTCGAACCTCTCCCAAGATCCCCATTAGGCAAGAAATTCTTGTTGGTGACAACTGATTACTTCACCAAATGGATCGAAGCCGAGCCCTTGAGTAGTATTCGGGATGCGGAGACAAAGAAGTTCGTATGGCAGAACATCATCACCCAATTTGGAATGCCTAGGGCTATCGTTTCTGACAATGAGACTCAATTCAATAGTGCCTCATTTCAAGAATTATGTTCAAGGTTCAGAATATGTAATTACTATTCCACGCCAGCCTATCCCCAATGTAATGGACAAGCTGAGGTTTCCAACAAAATCGTGCTGACAGGAATTAAGAAGAGACTTGAGACGGCAAAAGAAAGATGGGCCGAGGAATTACTTAACGTGTTATGGACATATAGGACTACGCCGAGAACATCGACGGAAGAAACCCCTTATGCCTTGACATATAGGGTCGAGGCTGTCATCCCCTTGGAGGTGGGACTCCCAACAATACGAAGCTGAGCCTTCGAATTGGGAAACAATGACTAGATGCTCGCTAGAGACCTCGATTTAGGTGAAGAAAGGAGGTCATTGGTGTCCATCAGGCTGGCGAGGTACCAAGGGGAATTGTCAAGGCAACACCGGAAGAAGGTTCACACGAGAGATTTTTAAGTCGGAGATTTGGTACTGAGAAAAGCGGTGGGCAATACTCGCGAACCAACTGATGGGAAATTGGGTCTCAATTGGGAAGGCCCTTTATAAGGTGGTCTCTGTGGGGGGCACAGGCGCATATAGGTTGCAAAGTATGAACGACAATGATGTAACTTGGCCATGGAATGTATCAAATTTGAAAAAATACTATTACTAAATCAGATTTCAGTCTATGGTTGTATAAACGAGTCAAGCGTTCGGTCGTTAGGGGCACAGCCCCAAGGGGTGTAAGACTCCACCTTTGGAGCAATGCCTTCAAATTATAACACGAGTCAAGTGCTCGGTCGTTAGGGGTACGGCCCCGAGAAGTGTAAGACTTCACCTCGTGCCCGAGGAGTGTAAGACTTCACCTTTGGAGCAATGCCTTCAAATTATAACACGAGCCAAGCGCTCGGTCGTTAGGGACACGCCCCCGAGGGGTGTAAAACTCCACCTTTGGAGCAATGCCTTCAAATTATAACACGACTAAAACACTCGGTCGTTAGGGGCACGGCCCCGAGAGGTGTAAGACTCCACATTTAGAGTAATGCCTTCAAATTATAAACAAGCCAATCGCTCGATAAATGCATATACTCGGTCTTGAGGGGTTCAAAAACCCAGAAGCAAGTTCAACACGTTTGACTCGTGTTATAATTTGACTCGTGTCAATATCTAAGGAGGCCTTAAAGCACAATTGAGTTTCATTGAACTTGTCTGTAAATTTTTTATTTGGGGTTGTCAAAATATAGTTGGACTCAATTTGATTGAATCTAAAATCTAAATTTAGGACTCTAAAACTTTTGGGGCCTTGAGCAAATATTTCAATGGCCTGCCCTAAGGGGCTGCCCTAATTAGTTATATCTGTGAAATGGATTGATATGAATAGTGTGGAAACCTTGGCTCCTTTAGCTTACTGATTGTTGAGAGAGCGATACTGGAAACAACCTATTTTATCTTTTCTAATATATAAATAAAAATAATATTATTTAAACTTAATTTGTTGACGTAATATGCCGACCGAATTCATCACAATTTTTAGATTAGTCCGGAGTCTCAATAAATATTATAGTTCATTACCAATCTAATAATTATAAATAAATAAATCAACAAATTAGGTTTAGATTCAAATAATATTACTGAATAAATAATAGATTCGTGACCCGAATGGTTGTAATTGAATTTATATTCTCTCTCTCATATTTTTTAATTTCTTTTAATGATAAATCACTTATTATGAATTTAAATAGAATCCACTTTTTACAAGTAGAATTTAATATTTTAAGTAGGCTCCTCATCTATTTATCGTTGTCGATTTATCATCAAATAAAACTGCTATGTACACGTAGTCACATACATATACACACGTACCTATATAAACATATATATATTATTTTATATACATAACGATGTACTTCTAAATCAGTTGCAAACCCTAAAAAAGCCTGACCCAGTACATTTAAAATGGACTCCGGGTCTTGGTCAATGAGTTTTTCTAACCAATTAACCATCACTAGTTGGAATTAGTACTATTCCATGAAGCGTGTTTTGAAAATCAAATACTACCTACTTGTTTTGTAGAACTTGACTTCTGGCTGCAATAGCAGTTGATTGCCAATAATATTCTCTCCTATACATTTTTTTTTTTCATTCTCATTCATGCAGCTTTCAAAAGAATAAAAATGTATGAGAATCGATTGTAATAATTAGTCTCACTCTTAGTAAAAAGTTATCAATAAGAATTGAAACTCCTGTACGTGTAATTTGCTCTAAGTTGAAATTTATCAATAACGAGAAGAATAATGTTATTTGAACATAAAAATCTGACTTAATTTGCTAACATAATGATGAAGTTGCATAGAAATTATTGGATCAACACCAAGTTCTAATGTTTGATGGGACCTGTAATCAATTCAAATGTCACAATGAATTAAGTCAATAAATTATGTCACAATAACATTGCTACGAGGAAAAAACAGAGAATAGTAGAATACCAAACCACATTCCATCACTGATTTGCTTTTAACTAGTGGAGTCTCTTTCATGAAGGTGGCTGGAAACTTCGCGGAGAGCCCATAATTCACCTTTAAATTAACAATTCGTAAGAATGGAGGGCCGTCTCAATTATTGTGGTAGCCCATCCAAGCTTTTCTTTTCATTTCATACACATTTTTCTTGGCTGATCTCATTGTGCTCTTTTCTTCAAAGACTGGCCAAACTTTTCTGTCCACTTTATGTGTTGACAGTGATTCTTGACATGTTTATTGTATGTTTTTGTTGTTGTAAAACAAGACAAACCAACAACATTTAGACTCTAGTACAAATTTTAGAGCTATGTAATTATTTTTTAACAACACACATTAATTGATTCGTAATTTTTGTAATTAGGGAGCTGATCAGATGCAGGATATAGAGATTTACAATATTTTCTTGTTTGATTTTTGAATCACTCGCAAATTATACACTGTGATTAAACTTTTTTTCATATGACTAGGTGTGTTCAAATTCAAAATATACGAACTTCTGTGTCGTACACTTAAAAGCTTGTACCTTTTTCTTAGTGGGTTCCAGTGAAATTTCACTTTGTATGAAGATAGCCCATCTCTCTCTCTCCCTCTCTCTCTCTCACATACTCGAAAGTTCTGGGTCATTTCCCAACAACCATAGTTTTGGATTCAAACCCTCATATGCACGTCTTTTGCAGCAAAGTCTACGAAATCAGGACCGATGGGAATAATGACTGTTTCCTAGTATGCTTTAAATTGACTACTTCAAAGGGAAAACTTTGGCCTTTGGGGCCACTAAATATTCACCGAAGTGGTGATATCAAGCCTTTATTTTTAAATGATATCAATATCTATAATTTATAATATAAAATATAACAAATTTTAATAAATTTATCCGATAATTTATTACGGCCACCAATATTCTTTTCAAAATCATTCACATTGCAACGTACATTCAGGAATAGATTACCTCTAGTTTAATAATAAAACACAAAATAAATAATGTGAACTCCACTTTCTTACATGCAGGTAGTTATTGGTTAAATACAACGACAATAAAACTTATACATTATCATGTGATATTACTACATAATAATTTGTTAATAAATAAATACATAGATCATACACAAATCAATAACTACCTCTTTCCTCCACATTCTCATACCAAGTGGACACAACCCCCTTTAAGCACCTTACAAGTAATAACTATACGCAAGATCAACATCATCCTATTGGCGGACATATACTTTATCTGGATACGAAGTTAAGATTGATCAAATGTGAAAGTCTCACTTAAGATACCCACTCAAAGCTAGTGGTTGTTTTTTTAAGAAAATAGTTTCGTCACATACCCTATAGATTGTCATAGCTCATTGATACTCTTATATATCTAAAATAAAAATGTACCCCCATTACAGTTTATATGTTTGTTCCACATTTGTTTATGGATGCGCACACACACTATTGCGTTGCACACTAAGACACCACTCCCAAAAAAGTGAGGAGTAATGTTTTAGGACTTAATTTAGTAATCAAGGATCTAATTCATTGTAGCTGTTAGATTGGTTGGTTATAAATTTCAATGTTAAATGAAGTCACTTTTAATCCAACAATTATAAATAATTAAATTCCAAAATTAAGTACAAGTAACATTTGATGCCTAGTCTACCTCTTACCACCACCATTACCACAAGTGGAATGCACCCACCCACATAACTACCACAATTGGTTCAACCACCACTGTGTTCACCTCCTTCACACATCACCAGGACCAACACACACAACAATCACTCTTTGTAGCACCTTGTTTGTTATCACTTATTGTTAAGTGGTGATAATTGGATTCAGCCAATATGTTTGAACTATGACATTGGTACAAAAAGCAAAAAAAAGGGCAAAATTTGGAACACTAAATTCAGATTCGAAAATCACTTGCTTTGAAATGTTTATATAGTGCTCATTCACTATGAAGAGAAAGAGTAATGTTGTGAAACTTTCAAACTTCTTGATTCACTATCGTTATTCGTTAGTGTGCCTATGCTATGTTTTAGGGAATACAACCTTTTAAATCAAAATACTATAAGCATACATCCTAAGTCTTAGTTGATATAATTTAGTATGTACCCAATGGAAAACGATATATAAGTTAGTTATATTCCTTTTGTAGACAGTAAAAAAATGGTTAGTTGAATTGGTAAGAATTTTTGTTATACAATAGTTCGTTGATTTAATATTACTTTTGGAAAATACAAGTTTAAACCATATCAATTGGCACATTATGTGGATAACTATAAGGATGAATACAAAAATTTAGTCTATAAAGCCAAAACAATAGGAAGACATTCTTTTTAAGTTTTTAAAGAATTTATGATAGGAAAATATGAGCTTATATGATTTCAAGATATCCTAAATTAATAATAGCAAATTAAAGATAATTTCGGAAATCATCGTGGCCGATCAATACCACCCACTCACTCGGTGGATTTTGGGCCGGCCCAAATATTAGGCCTATAAAGTCTAAGTTTTAAGCTCCTTTTAGATAAATCTTATAATTTTTAGGTGTGTAATAATAGCCCCAACAAAAAATATGAATTCATAAGAAATATGTTTTACAAAAACTTTAGATTTAAGCCCAACAAAAGCTTTTAACTTTAGCAATTTGGGTCTATTAATTTAACCCATAAAATTAAAAGATCTTAAAGTTACTAAAAATTAAGTCTTAATCCCCAAAAAAGTCAAGGTTTTTTTTTTCATAGTCATTATATATATATAAGTAAATTTTACCATCATAATTTTTTAATCATTCTCTCTCTCTCTCTCTCTCTAGCAAGCTTAACTACGATAATAAAAACTTAAATACAAAACCTTAATTAATATTTTTATATTTAAAAAAAATAAAAAAATGTAATATTAAATGTTAAAAATAAAAAAAATTATTTATTGTTTCCATTTAGGGATGTTCATCTTACCCTACGAATAGGAATTATGGTATTCAATTTTTCTACCCGATAATTTGTGGAAAAAAATTTTTGTTAGCCTACCCTACCTGATCAAGTATACTATTCCTTTTCGAATTCTGTCCAAAACAATTGGGTAAGAAGTCAGGTGAACAAATTTTTTAGTTATTAATTTTTGGATTATTTTAACAATTTAATTAAGTACCTTACATCCATTAACTAACACAATAAGTCAATAACTCTAAAGAAAATGAAATAAATTTAATAATACACAAACAATTATGGAATACATATTGCATAAACACAATAAGAAAGATTTTTTAGTGTATATATATATATATATATATATGCGGGTAATATAAGGTAGAAATATGAAAATTTTATAAATATTTTGTATTCTTACCTAATTTTTTGCGAAATACCAAAAAATCTTCTACCAGATTATTTCGAGCAGCCGATCAATAGAGTCGGATAAAATAAGATGAATCAGAATTTCCATGTAATCAGAAATTTGAATATCCCTATTTTCGTTTTAGATCTCAAAACAATTAGAGTCGTCTCTACTTGGATCCTTCATTGATTATCAGCAACACACACAAACTTTTCAAACACAAATATTCTTGCAATCCATCAAAAGAAATATTCTTGTAATAAACCACACGCACAAGGTAGGTAGGCTGCTATCTCAAATGTTAGGTGTGAAAGAAGTTGATGACTAATTTACTGCTCAATTGTGGGTTAGTAAAACCAAACCCTTATTGAAGCTTCTCGAGTACAATTGAAGAGACAAGAGATGGTCCACCACTAGCAACTTCTTTAGAATTTGATTTCTTGAGTTAGATATGATTCTTTGAAATTGAAGCAAAACACACCAAACGAGAAAAAGAACATTGTGAATTTTATAATATTAAGTCCTTCACCCTTTAATTAGAACTATAAAAAAAAAAAATTTTACAACGGTAAAGTACTGTGATAAAAAATTTATTTGTCATCACAAATATTTTTTGTGGCGGTTTTGTGACGGCATTGCCTCGTCATACTAAGTGTGATCTTAAAAGGTTTTTACGATAGCAACAGTCTGTCTTAAATAGTATTTACGGCCGCAAGATCCTATCGTAAATAAGTTATCACAAAAAATCGACACATTTATTTTTATCATGACGACAAAAGTGCTGTATCCAATATCATATTTGGCTGTCGTAAAAAATAGAAGATATATTTATGACGCCAACGATACCGTCACAAAAATAAATAAATAATTTTTTTAATTATTATGGACCGTTCGTAACCAATATTATATACCTTGTGCATATATATACACTCCAGACAATTTTTATTTTTTTTTGGTAGGTGAGAGGGGAAGGAGACTTGAACTCTTGACATCAAAAAGACAAAACTTTTATAATGTAAGGAGTACCATTGAACCAAATACTCATTCATATCCATATAACTACCCAATTTAATATATAGATAAACATAAAAGTAAATATAAACAACATTTTCAAAAACATAGTAATATTTTCATATTCAAGAAAAACAATCCCACGAATTAAATAAAATGTAAAATATGCACTTTTATAAAACATAACGATCTATGAGTACAAGAAATTAATGCAACAAAGTTGAATATCCTTCCCGAACCATCTACTCTCTCAGTGACATCTGAAAAAATTATAAAATTATTGTTATAATACTTAAATAATATTTATATACATATATACAATAAAAAACTAAAAAAAGTTAAAATATACATTAACAGAAGGTCACACAATATTTCTCTGAACAGTTTGTTCAATTATGTAAATGGTATATAAATGAGTCATATCGTATACATTTCTTCTAACTGATTTCACAAATACCTGATTCGTTTATAATCATATTGTAACGGGTCTACTCGTTGACTAAACAAGTGGCTTAAGGAAGTCTCAAATCCATTGATTATATGCCGTGTTAACGAGTCGTGTTATATTTTGGCACCCCTAATTTTGATATAAAAATTTGACTTTATAGAGTTTAAATTTTTTTTCTTTGAAATAGAAATTGTCTTTTGATGTTAAACTACGTAATTTTATAAAATATTTCTTGTAACATGAAAAATAATTGTGGTCAATAAAAAAGTAATTGTCATACATATAAAAAATTCTTTTGAATTTATAAAATATTATTTGAGACAGGAAAAATAGTTATCTTAAGTACAAAAATTCTTTTTGAGCTTATGACACTATTTACGACAGAAAAAATAGATGTCACAAATATTAACACAAACACACTTTTCGTGACGGCAAACACAGCCGCCATAAAAAAGTATATCAAATACGTCTTTTGTAACGGCAAACACAACTGTCCGTCGTAAAAAATATGTTACAAAAAATCCTTATTCTTGTAGTATAGATTCCTGTACCGATCAGTCAACAAGAAATGTTTAATAACATTGGAACCCACGTTAGACACAAGAAATGTTCTTGTTGATTCAAAATGCGTGCTCTATGGGTAAGACTTTCAACGGGTATGTTAGTTATATAGTATAATAAAGTTTGCTCAATTATACATAATTCACTTTTTATATTTATGGATATTTGAGTTCATTATGACATTTGAAATAATTATGGATGTTATCGAATATTATAACTTTATATTGATTAAATAATTCTACTAAAGACACATCATCATTAAGTCAACAAATCAAGTCAAATTTTTATTTCCTAATAACAGCACCCATTTGAGTTAGTATCACTTCAAATTCGTGTTATATACAAGTCATATTTAATTAAGGTTAACCGCTTATTGTCCGAACACGTTGATGCTCATTCTTCTTGTTAAGTTTGTATTGGGTTGGTGGGTCGTGGTAATAATTGTCAACCTTATTACAGTTAATTCTTGGCATTCTGGCGTTATGAATAGGCATGAGCCTATTGGACATGTGGTTGAAATTATCCTTAATTATTGAAAAAGATGATGATGCCCTTTAAATTCTACCAAATTTTTGCAACACAATTTTTTATTTTTTATTTTTTATTTTTCATCTTATTTCTTTTTTCAGATTTATTGAATTATTACATCTTTGTGAATTGGGACTCTTTTTTTCAACTATTTCATTTGGAAAAACCATACATTTGGGTTATAACAATATGGCGGTTCATTACTAAATAAATAAAAAAATATTAGCAAAATTGGAAAAAAAAAACACGATTTGTAACATTTTGGATTTAAAAAACAAAACATCAAATATATCTGATGGTGCTTGAAATTTATTTACCTAATTACAGAACCGTGAAAGGGTGAGGTCCAGTGGGGGCTAAGTATTAATTAAGATGAGAGGGGGGGGGGGGAATTAACGGTTGAGATCAAAGTAAGGAATGTAGTATGAATGATTCACCTTAGTCGAAAGACTAAGGTTACATTCACGGTAAAAGAAGCTCGAACTCCTTGAGTATTATATTTGCTTAGGGTGGAAGATAGTGATTACAAGAATATTTGGCTGTGAGCCTTTTCAAAGTGTTTTTGAAGTTGCCTTAGATATTCTCTCTATCTCTCGTGTTCTTTTCTTTATGTTGTCCTCTTTTTTTTTACACAGTACTATCGTTTTCAATTTATACATCTAGTTCTTAGGGTTTCCACCAGGCTTAATTTTTTTTTTTTTTGGCTGATTCTGTAGTCCTTTCATTTGTTCTGTAGCTGAACTTGTTATTCTAACATTTTTCGTGTCTTCTAGCCGTGCAGTGGGATGTGTATGGCGTCTCCACTATCGATGAGTATTTGTTCGTTATAGTTGTCGGACATTATCCCCTTGTCCCCTGTTCGCGTGGCGCGAGTGAAGGTTAACTTATATCTGCTCAGTGTCAAGCTCCACACTCTCGAGTAAGCGATTATCACTGAGCTTGTTAGAGCTGATTTGGGTTGGACAATCCTGAGTTTTTCATGGAGTTGGGTTGTGGTCCAACTTGGCTATGAAAGACGCCATCTAGAAAGGCTGCTTGGTTTGTCCTTGATAGGTCCATTAGAGACTTTGGATTCAGACTTAAATCCATCATCAATATCTATGTACGCAATAAAAATATCAACACAAAAAACATGATATAATGAAAAAACACGAATCAAATCAGCACACATTCTCTAAAATACACACATGTGCACACACATTAAGATACGTATCGATAAAGTTACATACAAACACAAATATATACAAAGATAAAAATAATGATATTGACAAAAATACACGTACACAAGAATACACACAATTACAAAATACATATGCAAAACACACACACACACTCATAAAGACACTAAAACACACATTCACAAGGGTCTCTAACTCAAGTGGGCGATTTTGGAATCAAACCTTAATCTAAACTTTTCATTTTAAATTCTCGTTTATTACTACATGATTATTTCCACAACCACCACGACCAGTATGTATCGATGTTATTATCAAGGGAAAAAAATCCCATGGAAAAACACTAATGCATGGGACCACAAAATCTAGATATTAGGGCAATACATTGGCGAGGACCACCACAGGATGTGTTTCACATCCAAGTTAATTGAGTACCCACTCTTTTTTAATATTGATTTGATGTTCGTGGTTAATAAGCAAGCTTGTCGCCTATGATCTTCCCCATTTGTCTTTCTGATTCAAAGCAATTATACTCTCATCCCTCTATGCATTGATTAAGAGTGTGGTGAAGGACCATGTAACGTGTGCATACAAGGTCTACAAATAGTTGTAGACACCGTTAGAATTCCATAGAGAGGGATCAATTTTGTGTTTGTTGTGACTTGCAGATTTTAGAGTTTAAATCTTTTAGATATTGGCTAAAGTTTTGGATTGACTAGATTTAATAGACATACAAATTAAAATTCGTTATTTAAAGTAAAATTAATTACTTATTTTTTATGAAAACCAAAAAAAAAAAAAAAAAAAAACAAAGTTAAATCCAGAAAAGTACATTTTTCCTAATCATGGATTAGGATATAGTCAACAAGGATATAATGAAATCCCAATCCTCAACTGAATGACTCTTATCCCTACAACCAAACATATCTTTAAAAGGACAGGTTCCTCTTGTAATTCACATTACCTTCAGGGGTGTTAAAGTAATTTCGTGACCAGCACAAAAAATATCAAGAGCGGTACTGTCAGATACGATCAGCGATACAATCGTACAAACTACGACAATGGCACGTGACACACTTTATTATCCTCCTCCGCCTTCCCTTCCTCCCTGACAAGTCAATTTTGACACCATCACTGCACGTGACCTGTACCGTATCACATGTCGATTATTTATATCCACCGGTTCACCGGAATACCCGGTTCTCGGAAAATGAATGGGGCTGTGTGTACGTATATACATACACAGGCAACGTATATTTAATGGTTCTTTACGGGAGTATCCAGAAGGTGCGGCTCCGTGGGCGGCTGTTGGGGTGGAGCCTCCACGTGGTGTGTTGTTGACGATGACGTGGCGCCGTGCATGCCTACACTGGTTGGGATACCTTCCTTGAACACCACGCCGACCTCATTTCGGCGCCGTTTACTTCAGCGGTTTCTTCTGGCTTTAATAATCGGCTGACTGAGCGTTTCTCGGTTGGTGTGAAGTCGTTTTCAGATTGACAAATTATAAAGGGAGACGTTTATGATATTAATAATTTTTTAACAATTAGTAGTTATAAATTATTCAAAACAAATATTAATTATTTGAATTTTAAATTTAAATTAGACATTGATATTCAATTCTATTAAAATTTGCTATTGTTGATGTAGTTTTTGAAGGGGCTCCCACACTTGGACCTTGCTAAAAATAAAATTGAATATATTAGATTCCGATAAATAAGTCATAAAAATTAGTAGTTGAATATTAAACGTATCTTTGTACTCGGTCGAGTGCCCCAATTTGTAAAGTTTTGAGGTTATATTATAACAGAATTAAATTAGAGTTTAAGTGCTCATTTGTCTTTTAATTTGATATTATCTATTGTATTTATCCTTATTAGCAGATGAGACTAGACTTAGACTAGACTAAATTTTTAGTTAAATTGAACTGCTCAAGTTGTTGACAGAGTTGGGCGAGCTGAATTGGATTTTTCTACATCAATTTGAGGTCTGTGATTTTGAGTCCTACGAATTGACTTTGGCCTCTCTCTTATCAATTTAAGAGAATAGCGTTTGTTATTCTAATCAAATTGAGTTTTATCTCAATTTTCTAAAATATGTGATTACCATCAATCTTTTATAATTTAGAAGCATTTAACGTGATTGGCATAATTTTAGGTAGTAAAGATAGAAAGAATATTATAAAATTAAGTGGTACTTTGATTAAAATGAGTAAAAAATTGTAATTTAATCAGCTAAAATCTAACTCTAATGGAGTGATTTAGATCAAATTTAGAAAGGCAAGTTTGTAACCCTGAAAATGTGACAATCAACACCATTAATTATGTATTCTTGGAATCCTTTATTGTTATGGAAGAAATTAGCCCATTATTTATTTGGACTATAAATTTTGGTCAAAGTAACATTTAAAATATTTAATTAAATTTAAGTTAAATCCGATAAAAATTTAATTCAAATGTAACGTTTCGACAAACTTTAAGTGGTTGAAAGATGATTTTCGAGCACATTAGGAAGATTTGCGCTGTGATGTCAAATAAATTTTATTTTGATAATATTATTTTGTTTCCAGTAAAGTATTTGATTTGATATAAAAACAAATTAATAATTTTAATTTAAATCTCATTTCACCCCATTTAAATACCATCTATGTGATTTTCAACAATTTTATGTACATAAAATTATTTATAATGATAATTGTGGTTTTAAATTCTTAATTCTGTAGAAAAGTATAGAGCCGTTTACCTAGAAAAAGTCTAAAGCCATCGCCGGAGCGAGGCCTACTAATAAAAGAAAAGGCTCAAGCAGAAGCCACATGTTTCGATTTTCCCCAAAGAAGGTGGGCCCTGAAGAAACGGATTTCAAAGGGAATTTAAATATAGCTAATACACAACAACAGAAGAGACAGGAAATTAGAAAAGCAAAAAGAAAAAGTCGAGATGTCCGTTAAACGTGATGGGATGGACTTCAAGAATCCCGCCAAACACTCGCCTGCCCACCCCATTCCCACTATATATATCTCTCCCCTCATTTCCTCTTTCACCCATCCAACAACTCTAATTTCTACGTTTTCTCTCTATTTACTCTCTCTGCTATTTCCCTCTCTACGATCTCTACCTTAACTTGCTGGTATTTATATTTATCCTCTCCCCTAATTTCTCTCTACCATCTAACACCTTTGTTTTCCCCACCTAAACCATTTTCTCTCTCTAGAGGTTCCTTCGTTGGCATCTGCTTTTCCACTATATAATTGTCCTAAAACCCACCCCACAAAGACAAGTCATCTATTTCCTTTCCCAACTCACTTTTCTTCCTACCCAACTAGACAAACACCATATAAACGTCTCTCACACTCTTTTAACCATCCAAACACCCACCCCTAACTTTTTCCCCTACATTTGTAGTTTCTCTATCCTAGATTCGATTTCTTTTTTCTATCATCCAAACACGGCATAAAATGGAAGAGTGCAACAGCGAAAATAATACCAATAAGCGAGCACGAGACGATTCGCAGTTAGGTCCAGACTCGCCCGAGTCAAAACGTGTTCGGAATGACTCTGAGATTAATTCGTCCGAGTTGAAGCAGCTGGAGGAACTGGAGATTAACTCGGCCGAGTCGACGGATCTGAACTCGGGTGACTCACAGCTGGACTCGACCGAAACGGAACGAGTCAGAAGCGATATTTTGGACATCCTTGACGACGACCCAGACAATGACCCGGAGATTCAAGATTTGGACACGTTCATCAAAAGCTTCGAAGAAGAGATTCTCCACCCTACACCACTACCACCGGCGTCAGAATCTGGAGAGTCTCAGCCGGAGCTGGGGTATCTTCTCGAAGCCTCCGATGACGAGCTGGGTCTGCCGCCGGCGGTGTCTCCCTCCGGCGAACATCCCCAAAACGAAACATCGAGCTCCGAAACCGCTGTGCCTAAAGATGTTGGGTTGGCGAATATGTTGGGATTCGAAGACGGGTTACAAAATTATGACTCGTTCGTGTTCGGAATTGGTGAAGGAACTGAAGGCAACAATGAAAATGGTGAGTTCGTAACTTTGGATGGATTGTTTGATTACGCCGACTTTTCGTGGCAGGCTGAGTCCTTGCCTGCTCTATAGGCTGTACATGTGGTTAGATCCAAAAGGGTATCCGAACGGTATGGGTTGCCGGAGTTTTAGCCGCCGGCCGGTATGTGGGGTGACCCTTTTTGGCAGTGTAGGTTGTAAATTGGAAAAATGATAAAAAGAAAGGAACAGGAAGAAATACAGTAGGAATGTACATGCAAAAAATTGAAGAATGTTTTAATGTTCTTGGTGAATTAGATTCTTCTCTTTTCGTCAATAAGTGAAATTGGATTCCAAACAGTGGATGCCCTCGGAGGAATTGGATTCCTTCATTCTAAGCCTAAGATTGGAGAGAGTTACGAGGTTAATCTGTAAATGATACACTATACACCTTAAATGGCCCCGGAAGTAATAGGAATATATTTTTTAAATGGCCCCGGAAATAATAGGGATATATTTTTTATTGTCGACGAAAAAAAGTATGAGTAATATATTCTTCTTTATTTTTGATCGGATGAATGAAAAATAAAAATAATTAATTTTTTTTTATCTAATATAAGAGATGAAAATTAAGTCGTGTTGTGTCAGATTCTTAGGATGAAAATTGAGTCGTGTCGTGTTAAATTATTGTTGAATTATAAAATTATGAATCTTTTATTTTTTTTGTTTGCGTGTCAGGTTATTTTCAAGTTTATATTGAATTATAATTAAATTTGTGTTATAAAATTTGTGTCCAGTTCGAGTCGTATTGTGATGAGTTAAAAATTTTCAATCCAATTAAGATGAAAAAAATAATTTATTTTTAATTTAAAACTATTATAATTATTTTTATATTTTTTAATATATATATATATATTTTATTATTATATTTTTATATGAAATTAATGTATTTATAATATATAGACAAATAAAATATATTTCAAAATAAATAAATAATTAATTAATTATTTATTTTTTTCTGATTTTAGAGGAATTGATTTTGATGAATTGGAAAAGAAGTTAATCCATCCATTTTTTTTAATCTTTTTATTTTTTCTTCTTAACAAATATAATATTTTATTTATTCGTTCAATTTTTAATTTTTTTAATTTTTTATCATATTATTTTTTCATCCTACCAAATAAAACATTAAAGATTAAAAGATAGGAAGAAGTGCAGTAGCCAGATGGTTGTTTGATGTCAGATCATGGATAGTTTCCGTCTCCTCAAAATATAATTTAAGAGAATTTATTTTTTTACTCAAATTAAGAGAGATTTAAAGAGTAATATTATTTAGATTTAAAAATTTAATCTAATTTGTTGACATAATGATATAATTTTATAAAAATAATTGAATTAACACCAAATTTTAATGTTTGATGGGGTCTATAGTGAATCTAAATGTTACCGTGAATTAGATTAACAAATTATTTCAATAAATTAGATCTCAATAACATTAGTTAAACTTTTTAGACATGACACGCACAAACAAATGATAAAATTGTATTTAAAAATAATTTTTTATTAAAATATAATTTATTTTAGTTATTTTAATCGATTGAATTGTCAAATTGAATATTTAATTCTTGATCAAAACTTTTTAGAGCATAAAAAGTGAGATGTCAAATTTGAAATTTGAAGGTTTAAGTGATATTTTGACAATTGATATTTTCACCACATTATAGTCTAACTGATATGCTAAAATAATTTATTTTATTATATTTTTATCTTTAAATCTCTTTTTTTTAAAAAAAAAAAAAAAATTGTTTGGAAGATTTTGCATTAAACTTCTTTTTACTCAATAAAATAATGTATTTAAAAGATTTGGCATAGCAAAGACAAGATGTTAAATTTGGTATATCGTCAAAATTATTTTTGCCACTTAAGTATTTTGACATTTTCTTTGGAGAAACAACAATTATCAAATATAATCGTTGGGAGCTCTAATTGGTTTTTGAGATCCAATTTAGATTCTGAACAATAGATATTCAATCTAGACTCAATTTGCCTATTCAATTTAAATAGGGGAATCTTATTTTGTACTCCAAAAAACCTAATTGTTCGTTTTGTACTTTCAAAAATAAATTTTTTCATATAACAAATTCAATGTATTATAATTGTTGTGATCTTTCTATTATCTTCAATTGTTTATTCAATCAAAATTCATCCTATTGACACTGACAAATGAATAACAAAAATTAACGAAATGGTCATATTACAATATTTTTAATATGTTGAGGGTATAATATGAAAATCTAATCTTTGATAGTGTAAAATTAAATTTTTAAATCTTTTAGTGTGTAAAATACAGCCAATTTAAATAATATCTCCCAAAGTTATGGTCCATTGGTTATATTGGAATCCAAGTACCATTCCATTAGACTTGCTTATTAATTTATTTTTTGGCACTTCCCATTTTACAAGAGTAATTTTTTTTTTTTGAAGGTATTGAGATTGGAGATCAAATTTTCTATTTTAGTGGTTTATTTATATCTATTATGGAACTATTGCTCAAAATTTATTATTAAGAGATTTTGGACATCATATAGGCTATGGACTTTTTATATGACTAAGAATTATTTTAATCACATATCTTTTATATTTGTGATCATTATATAAGCTCAAAATACACCTAATTACTCACTAAAATTACATGTATTTGTGGCTATGATCAGATATGATTTTTTTTTTTTTTTTGAGACTTTTGATTTTGATAGTGAAAGGTTGAATGCTAAAAGTTAAATTGTTGTGAGAATTTTTTGGAAAGTCTCGACTCTTCAAATGCCTTAGTATTCCATATTTGAATTATTGAATGAAAAAAAAAAACCATTTTCTCCAATTAGATTCCCACATGTTGTTAATATAAACACTTGTTTTATCTTTAACAACATTTTCTTTTAGGATTTTGTTTTCATTTTCTCAACTCATCTTTTCAACCCTCAATGATTCTCTTTTATTTAATTTAACACTAGTAATTAAATTAATGCCTTGGAGGTGGCCGGCGACTCAAATATCAACCCACAAAAGGAACCAGGTTAATGGATGGTTCAACCGTTGAATTACTAGGTTTGATTGTCATATAATGACAAATTAAAACTAAAATATAGACAACAATAATGCTAAAAAAATATAATAAATATAAAAATAATTCATAGTGGAAATAATTTTCCAAACAACATAAAATGATAAGTAAAAAAGAGAATTGACTTGATCAAATAACTCCAGTTACTTGACTAATACTACTGGTGGAAAGTGGGAGGGCGAGATATAGGGGTGGTTATGCTCGGACAATAGAATTATAAGTTTGATTCGTCGCATTGATCGCTTTGTTGATATTGTTTGCTTTTGAATTCAAAAATGTACGATTAACACATCAATTATTTATTTATTCAATACTTGATACATATAATAGGATAATTACAGACATTAGAGTTTTATAATGCCGATCTAGGGCTTAGCTTTTGAAAGGATATATACTTTTGGAAAAATTAGCAGTCAATACAGTACGAGATTTCAGCACACACGCATCTAACTAATATGGGATTTTGTCGTTTCAACCTATTCTATTTTCCACTCAAGATTTTTAGTCTCTCTCGCCCTTGCTTCAGATTGTTCTTTTGCACCATGGGATCCACTATAGGCCTCTTGATTTGATCGAGCTGATCCTGAACTGAATTAGATACATCAGAATCTACCTCTTCAACATAGTAATTAGGTTCCATTACTCTATATCTAGAAATCAAATATAGTTACATAAAATAATATGTCCATGCATAAATGCAACATTCGATCATTAAACACCATAGGACACGACTAAAAACTCATACTCACTCTATCGAGTCACTGACATATTTTCTACGGTCCACTACTAGTACTAGACTTTGACATATCTATAGAATTTATAAACACTAGTTTTGATACAAAAAACTATTACACCCCATCCCAAGAGATCCCCTTGATTTTTCAAAGATGGAAGCGTAACTCAACATGTGGCAATACTTGCGTCAGAATGTAATAAAGCATTTAAAATCAATAATGTCCCCTAATGCCACAAGAAAATAGAAAAAATATATAATAAAGTGCACAACGATCTCGGTTGAACCAAAACAAACTCTTCTATACAATATGTATATAATCAGTTTCCTTAGTTTCCCCTCCATCTCTCTACCATGCTAATCCAATAATGGACCTCACTCTAGACTTCGGCATCCTGAAATCAATAATTTTCTTCAGTGTATCATAATCAAATGAAATATAATAAAAATATGGATCAAATATAATTCCACAAAAAAGATATTCATAACTCACAAATCACAACCAAAGTGAACTCAAATCAAACAACAACATTTCAACAATGTTAAGCTATGTACAACATTTAAGTAATGTCAAGTTATCTCACAATAATTGCACAATGTCAAAATAAACAATATGTAAGTCATGTCAAACTATCAATAACTCGGCAAAATAGATAATACTTAAAACACAAGTTTTTCGTAAATTCATATTTGATCCATAATTTAAGCAACTCAACTTAACACAAATCAAATCGTCAAAATTTCATTTCACATAGTGAAAAATAATTCATAGGTTATATACTTTTATTTCTAATTATTAGAAAGCAGTACATTTCACCTTTACCGCTAATAGATACTCTTCTTTACTTTACAGTCGATTCCTAGATGTTAGCCTCCGACCCTAATAGTTAATACATGGATGAATGCAAATAAGTATCGACTCAAAACTAAATTGATTGATGAAAATGAATGCATATGAATATGCTTCGTGACATTTCATATTCACCACAACTTAACTTCAACACCCAAGTCCGAAGACCAATTGGTTCAGCCAGGTGTTTACGAACCCAATGAGAGTACCTTCTACTATCCCAAATTAGAATGTAAACCCTTTTGCAACGCGACCTATGTTCATTTATGTTTAATTTATAAGGATTATGATATCTCATTTTAAATAGTCAAATCAATCGTTTCTAACCATTTTGCGTTACCACACTCAAAATCATAATTCAGATTCGAAATTCCAAGTCCGAGTTCAAATATCCAATCATATAATTTTAAAATATGCTAATACTTAAAAATAATGTAATACATAATTTAGAAATGAATTTGAAATGTTTCGTCTGATCTAAAATTGAGAAACACTACCCTAAATTGCTTATCAATTCGAAACAACCAAAACATGAAAATCACCCAAAAACTGGGTCAAAATTTTCAAGGAGGGCAACATAGATATTTTACATCACATATTGATTCAAGTATCAGATTGACCTCCAATTTTACCAAGACCTCTATGTGGATATTACAAAAATTTTGGCAGTGACCAGAGGTCCATCAGACGCCGGACATCCCCTTACTAGCCATTGAGGAGTCTAGTGGTCCTCTGGTCCACTTGATCTTCTATCTCTAGCAAACCCTAGATGCCAAAGGTTTGGTTTAAGACCCCATATTCTCACCCCTATAACTCACTCCACATAACACCTTTAGATCTATTTTTAAATCCTAATGACTCATCACATGACCCTGTTCAGGTTCCCATAGGTGAGACCCTTCAAATCAACCTCTAACCTATTCAAAAATTTAACCAAATATTGAAAAAAAAAATAAGGTTTTATATGTGCAACTATCTTTTTCTCCCACCAAACAAACTCAAAATCCATTTCTAAGAGCATCTCCAATGGAGATTCAAATTTTTATTCAAATTTAAGTAAAAAATTGAGTAAAAAGCTTAATTTGATATATACCATTCTAATGAATAAACTCAAATATTTACTTAAATCTTTTAAAAAAATTTCATATTGTCCTAAAAGCTATTTTTTTTTAATATTTCCCACCAAAGCATGTTATTCACCCGCCATGGATTCATAAGACTGGAAAATTTGCAATAACATGGATTTAGAATGGAAGCCATTATCCCTCCTTATTGTTCCCTCTCAATGTTTCCTTCCCTCCCAAATTTATCCCTCCTTATTTTTCACCCATTTTAAGTTTTGCCACCAAATCATCCAAAATTTTCTATAAATAAGTTACGCCCTTCAAACTCTTTTTAAACATTCTCATAGGAATGAATCCTTCAAAATATCTTTTGCTAAAATCCATTTCATCTTCATCTTCATCTTCTTTTGATGATGATGATAATGAAGTAGCTTCAATGGTGGAAATGTTGAGAGAAGAGTTAGAACAACCCAACAAACATGGTGGTTCTATTATAGGCCGAAGATTCATTTTCCCTAATAGGAAAAAGGGTTATGATCGATTATTCACCGATTATTTTGTTGAAAATCCCATTTACCTCCCTTCAAAGTTTTGAAGGCGCTTTTGAATGACACGTGAGTTGTTTATGCGTATTTTCAATGCTATTGAAGCACATGATCCTTTTTTTGTTCAAAAAATAAGTGTTTGTCATGTTGTTGGATTGTCCTCCCTTCAAAAGATGATATCATCAATTAAAAGGCTCGACTATGGAATGTCGGCGGATGCTATGGATAATTATGTACAAATTGGAGAAAGTAACATAAAATTAAGTTTTTAAACATTTTTTTTGGTCAATTATTAAACTTTTTTGGAGGTGAGTATCTCAGATCTCCAAGGGAGATGATATTGCTAGGCTACTTGCTTTTGGAGAAGCTTATGGTTTTCCCAAAATATTGGGAAGTTTAGATTGTATGCACTGGGAATGGAATAATTGTCCAACTGCTTGGCAAGGCCAGCATTGAGGCCATGTGAAAAAACTTACTATAATTCTAGAAGCCATAACATTTTATGACTTGTGGATTTGGCATGCGTTTTTTGGAATGCCAGGATCTCATGACGATCTAAATGTCTTAGATCACTATCCTCTCTTTTTTGAACTTGTCCAAGGGTGAGTTCCTCCCACTAATTACTCTATTAATGGGCATACCTATAATATGGGTTATTATATTGCTAATGGTATATATCCTCCATGAGTAAATTTGGTTCAGACAATTTTTTCTCCACAAGGAGCCAAAAAACAACATTTTGCTATGATGTAGGAGTCAACAAGAAAAAATGTGGTGCGGGCATCTGGGGTTTTCCAATCTCAATTTGTAATAACAGTGGGCCAGCATGGTTATGGGATCGCAAAACACTTGGGGATATCATGAGGACATATATTAGTTTACACAATATGATTGTTGAAGACGAGTGAGATGAATATGACAATTTTGAATGTGAAACTTCAACGCATAACTCGTCCATAAATTTCACGAGAGTGTAACAATGACTTTGAATCCTTCATGGTCCATCTTGTAAGAATTAGAGATAAAAATGCTTACCATATCATTCGAAATGACTTGATTGAGCATCTATGGCAACGTCATAGAGAGATGTGACTTTGAGCTTATGACAAAGTGAAGTTATTGTTTATTCATTAAGCATAGATGTTTTTACTTTAGTAGCCTATTGTCAGTCATTGCAAGATACTTTCAATATATGGATATTTCTAGTTTTATTTCTCTATTAACATGGATGTCTAGTATTAGTTCTCTTTAACATGTACTCCAAAAATGCAAACAGTGACTAGTTTCAACCATAAGACAAACACAATCCAAAAGCAACAAACAAAAGTTTTCATAGTTTAGAATCTTTTATAGTATCCAACACAAATATGTGGCAATAAACAAAAATAACTAACTTTGAGCCATGATTTAAAACCCATTCTCTATATTTCAATTAATGATTTTTCTTTGAATAGCTTCATAGTAGGATCTTTGCAAAGTAGTTAAATTTGTCATGTTCATTGATATAATCTTATGATCCGCATTTCTTTGTTCTCTATCATTCATCATTTCTAACTTTTGTAGTTGGGCCTCCCTACTCTTAGCCTCCATCTCACAATCTGCAACCTTTTGTTGATCTCGTTCAATAGCCAGAGAAGACAAGACAAACTAGCCAACACTTCAATAATTTTAGTTTGATTGGCTATTATATCATCAAACCTAGCATCATGAGTCGCTTTCTTTCTTTGTGATTCTTTTGTAGCCTTACTACCATTTGGTTGTTGTGGTCTCTCTTTTGAAGGTTGTGTTTCTATATCAAAGTCAAGAGATATCAATGTAGTATGAGTTGAAGGAGTCGATGGCGATGAAGTATGCACTATAGGTCTCTTGAAATGCATTCTAAGTTCATCCCATTTACAACTATGGTGCAATATTTTCTAACATGTCTCGAATGTGAAGTGTTTTTTTTGAATTGAACGATACATGTGCTTAGCTTCAGTAGGCTGAAAAAAATAAATAAATCAAATATTAAACAATAAAATCGTAATTAACTTTAGTTTGAAAATTTTACCTTGTTTGCTTCCCCGTCCCATTTTGTTGCCTCATTTGAACTTGCTCTATAAAACTAGAAAATTTATTCACTGCCTTTTGAATCAAAGGCCAATGGTGAACCAAAGAAACGTTGGATCTATTTGTTTGAACATTTGGTTGAGAAGAGAAATAAGCATGAACACAATCCCAAAACATTGCTTTGGTTTGGGTATTTCTAGAAATCGGATCTTGGGAGACGGTTAACCATGCTCGACAAAGCGCTTCATTTTCCAACATATTATAAGCTTTATCACAAGAACGACTACTTTCAAAAATAATTTCTATTCCATGAGATTCTTCTAATCATGGAGAATTTTCGAACATTTCTTGATCATCCATTGTTTGAGTTGTTTTACTTCCAAAATGAATCACCACAAGCATGAGAGTACACTATATATAATAACTGAGGATCTACATGAAGGTCTGCAACTAAAATATTAAATCAGTAACTACCAAAAGGCTGAATTTGCACTTCACAGCCAAATGTCGTCGAATAATGCATGTAGATGTTTTTCAAAGTACCAAGCAAAAAAAAAAAAAGATATGTTTCAAAGTATCCACCAAATGTTAACTATATTGAACTTACTTTGAATCTTTGCTAGAATATTGCAACATCTAATCTATAGTGCTAGGAAATGTATGTGGTCTCTATATGGGGTACAATGTGGAATGGATCAATATATCAACTTTGTTGTGTGTGTGATAGAGTTATATACTAAAAGCTTACTTTTTGTAATGAAGCTCATTTTATTAATTAATAGGAGTTTGTTCTTTCCATTTTATTGAGAATCTAAATGGACAAAATATTTGCATTATATTAGATATATGGTATGCATGTGTATCTTATATTTTACATTATAGATAATCTGGTATGTAGAGTTCAGCTTTTGCACAAAAGACCAGATTATCAGATCTTTGTATAATATGAATATATGTTCACAATCCTAGATGGAATTGGACATACCATCAACATTATTGTAGTATAATATTCTGACATAGTCTATCTTGATTATAGAAGACTTTTTAATGTCTCAAATTATTACGCTAGTACACTTTGTGTATTGAACAGACTCATGTTGAGGTTATTATTCTTTACTAATTTAATGAGATAATAACATCTCATGATTCTTAGGATTGTTATACTCTCAATCTCGGGATATTTAATTGCCACTTTAATTTATTAAAGAGTGAGATTCATATTGAGTTAATAAGCTCGGTGAATTGGGAGACGACGTTATTTGTATGGTGTAAATTAATTATTAAAAGAAACCACATCCTGGTATTTAAATGGGTTGATGATGTCCTCTTGAAGAAGCTCTTAAGTTTTTTCCATGTCAAACTCTGTAGGTGGATTTAATTATCCGACATGACAAATAAGTTTCTGGTGTGTGGAGTTTGGCTTATACACAAAAAATTAGATTATCGGATCCTTGTATAATATGAATATACATTTACAATCCTAGATGAAATTGGACACACTATCAGTATGATTGTAGTGTAATATTCTAGCATACTCTGTCTTGACTATAAGAGATTGTTTGATGTCTTAGATTATTGCGCTAGTACACTTTGTATATTGAATATACTCATGTTGATGTTATTATCTTTTACGGATTTAATAAGATAATAAATAACTCATGATTATTATGATTATTTATGCTCTTAATCTTGAGATATTTAACTATCACGTGCATATAATGATTGCCACTTTAATTCATCTAATAGTGAGATTCATATTGAGTTAATAAGCTTGATAAATTGGGGATGATGTTGTGGTGAAAATTAATTATTAAAGAAAACCACATCCTAGCATTTAAATGAGTTGATGATGTCCTCTTGAGAAAGCTCATAAGTTTTGTCTATGTCAAACCCTGCAGGTAAATTTAATTATCCGACATGATAAATAAGTTGAGTGGTAAGGTCTCAAACAATAAAAGAAGTTAATTACATATAATTGTTAGTAATTTATTTAATTTATGGACATCTGTAATATTAAACATAGGGAGATTATTAACCATATAATAATAAAAAGCTCAAAATATAATTTTGAGACAAGGTTTAGGAGATCAATAATAAGTTTTTAGTGGACTAACTTATTATTAATGGATTATAAGATGTTTATTCTATGTTGAATGTAGGAATCCTAGACCCATTAGAAGCCCAACCCTTATTTCTCCTTAAGGTTTCTGTCGTAGCCTATATATAGACGTCTAGACACTCTAACTCAACATCACTTTGATCATTCACGTTTTTGAGGGAGGCTGAGAGAGTGAGCAGAAATTCGAAGGTATTTGCAGCTCACATTACATCTGGATTTTGATGTTAGGGGATATACGATAGAAAGTCGTGAGATTCATCAAGTTGTCTTCCACGTTTGCTGTTAGATTCTGTGTTAGCGTTGAGACGAGAGCAATCTAGAGCGATCTCAAAGGTAAACCCTAGTTTTGCTTTGTAGGTTTTAACAACTTTTTTTTGTGTATTCAATACATATGCACTATCAATGATTCTTAGGATTTCCGTTTCAACAATATGAGAGCGGTTGAGTAGCAACAAGTTGCTTATAACTTATGAATGGATTGAAATAATTGCATTGCTTGTCAAGGGAAATGCCAAACAGATTGTTGATACATGACAACTTGCTTTATTGCCCACTAATCTAATTAAAGTAAGAAAATTGTGAATTGTAAAGGAAAAATAAGAAGCAAGTAGATTTTTCAAAATTTCATACAAATTTTCTAAGACTTCATATCTATAGGGGATTCACATAGCAAATATTTTCCAAAATTTCATAAAATTTTTCTATGACTTCATATCTACCGGGGATTCATATAAAAAAGATTTTTCAAAATTTCATACAAAATTTTATAAGATTTCATATCTAAAGGGGATTCATACACAAAAAATTTCCCAAAATTCCAAGCAACCCAAGAACTCATGCACACATCAATGATGGGTAGGGTTAGGGTTTAGACCAAAAAACAATTGGGACAGTTGATGATGAAGAGGGAAGAAGATAAAAGATGAAGAGGGCAGAAGATTACCTTGAGACAGTTGTTCCTCCTAGCTTATAGTGGTGTTTAAGTGACAGAAGAACGTATTGGCGAAGAGGGCTTTTGTGGAGAGAGAAAGTATTCGTTAGATTTTGATATAGAGTTTGAGTCTCTCTCAATTTGAGTCCAAAAATAGTTTTTCTTTTGATTTGGTATAAGTTTGAGTCAATTATTAGAACAAATTTTTTGAGCTTTTTTATTCAAATTTAAATTTGAATCTAAATTTGAGTTAGGGTTGGGGATGCCCTAAGGTCACCAATGGATTCCTAGGGTTGGCTTTAGTCTAGCCTAATACCCATTTCATTTTCGAAACCCAAGATTTAAACTTTTAATTTTCAATAAACTCAAACCCTCACCATGAACTTCCTCTTTTTCGAACCACCACCATTGACCACGTCCACCATTCAAACCACCACTAAATTTCATATTAAACACTTAGAAACCATTCCCAAACCTCAATACAAGCTAAAACCAAACCACAACTCAAACCCGTTTCTATACCATTAAAACTCGAAAACTTCAAAACGAAAATTCTTGTTCAGACGATGATCAAAACATGTTTTAAGCATCATAAATGAAATCCTAGCACCCTAGTTAGGCAAGAACTTTCCCCCTTGATGCTCGAATTCCTTCCTATAGAGATTTGATCTTCACATTCTCTCTCTCTTTGTATTTAACTTATCTCTTTAGTTTCTCTCTCTGCAAAAGATGCCTATCTGCTCCACAACTTGGCTGAAGACTTTAGCATCCTCTCAACACTTCTGGATGTTTGGATAATGGTGTGAGGCCCTTTTTACCACCCAAACAACTGCTTGGAAGGAAATGCCATGCAATGGCATTTCCATAAATGCCTCAAATCTGAAATTAATTTAATTTTTAATTTTTTATAAATACATACATATTAAACCATGTCCTAGAAAAATATTTTCCTAATTTTTTTTATTTACGTACTATGCATGCATGCTCGGGTTTCACAATTATAGTCTGTCACTCGGTATTCTCTTTCGTTAGTATTATTTTTGTTATATATCACTTTGTTATTTTTTGTTAATATTATTTTTTGTTGTTTTTCAATGTTATGGTGTTTCAGTTGTCACTATTTTTTTTTCATTGTTCTTTTTTCCTGTGTTGCATGTTCATATTTTGAGATCTTCAAATATGATTTTGATGAATTTATTCCTATTTTGTTCATTTTTCAAACCATCGAACTGCTTTCTAAAGTTTCCCTCGATTTTGAAAGAATTGATACAATGTCTTTCGATTTTCTTAGTTGGAGATAACATCAGTTTCGAGATGCTAAAACTTTAGTTACCAAACATAGTTTTTGTTAGAGGTAAATGAGAAGTTAGGGGTAATTTAGATCATTTGTTTAGAAATGCCCTTAACTCCTAAACTTTTTTCGTAAGGAATCCAAAATTCCTAAAAATTATACCGGCTTCTACAAATCATATATTTTTCATTTCACGATTTGGACCGGGCTAGATGATAATTAAATTCGTGAATCAAATTCTTAACCGTTCAAATTCCGGTTTGTATCTTTGCATTGTAAATAATTTCTTTTTATTTACGTACTATGGATGTAAACTTGGGTTTCACAACTCTCCCCTCCTAAATAAAATTTTGCCCTCAAAATTCACTTGCCTATTGAAAAGAGATGAGAGGATATTGTGTTTTCATATTCTCCTTAGTTTCCCAAGTAGCCTCCTCAACTAAGTGACTCCTCTACAACACCTTTACAAACGAAATGATCTTATTGTGTAATACCTTCTCTCGATGTGCCAAGATTTGTATTAGCTCTTCAATGTAAGTCAAATCTTCTTTTAAATTAGAACGTTGCTCAACCAATACATGAGACGAGGTGTGTATATACTTCCAGAGCATAGAAACATAAAACACGTAATGTAAATGAGACAACTCTAAAGCTAAATCTAATCAATAAGCTGTAATTCCAACCCTTCCTAAAATCTCATAGGGCACAATATATCTCGAACTATGCTTTCTATTCTTTCCAAATCTTAGTACATCTTTCCAAGGAGATATCCTTAGAAATACTTGATCATCCACTTCAAACTCTAAATGTTTTATGATTTTATCAGCATAACTTTTCTATCGGCTCACTAGTCCGGGACTCAATATTTGTTTTTCTTCAACTTCACTCAAACAAACTGAAGTCCTGCACTTTTTGCCATAGAGTGCTTCATATGGTGTCATACCAATGCTACTATGATAACTGTTGTTATAAGTAAACTTTATTAAAGGTAAGTGAGTATCCCAACTATCTTTTAATTCCAACACACACATACACACGTAGAATATTCTCTAGAGTTTGAATCGTACGTTCAGACTGCCCATCCATCTAAGGATGATATGCTATGCTGAACTTCAAGAAAGTACCCATGGCATGTTGTTAATTAGACTGAAACTTGGATGTAAATTTTGGATCTCTATCTACCACAATGGATATAGGAGCACCATGCAAGCACAAAGTTTCATCAACATAAATTTGAGCATACTTTTCAAGTAAATAAGTAGACATGACGACTAAAAAGTGAGCTAACTTCGTCAACCTATCCATAATAACTCAAATTGAATCATGCCCGCTTTGAGTCCATAGAAGTCCCAATACAAAGTCCAGGGTGATATGTTCCCATTTTTATTTTGGAATAGAAAGAGGCTACAATAAACCTGTAGGATGTTGATGCTCAGTATTTACTTGCTGACAGACTAAACATCTAGAAACAAATTCAGCAATTGCTAGCTTCATTCCACTCCACCAATAATACTCTTTCAAATCTCGATATAATTTTGTACTCCCAAGGTGCATAGCATATAACGAATTATGAGCTTCATCTAGAATGCCTTTCTTCAAGGTAGTATCATTTGACACATAGAGTTGCATACCAAAGAATAAGATACTATCACTTCAAATTATAAAATCTGTCTTACCTCCATCTTGTACTTATTTCCTAATCTTCTCTAGCTATGGACCTTGTTGTTGTAGTTCTCTGATATGATCCACCAACATAGGTCTAACTTTGAATTGTGCTAGTAGAAAATATGTATCAGCCAATGCTATATTCACCTCCATCAATCTCAACTCAGTAATATTACTCACACGATTACACTGAATCATGACAATCTTTACCATGATTTAATGCTCAGTGTATTGGCCACCACGTTAGCATTCCCTAGATGGTAGTATATCGAGCAATTATAATCATTAATTCATTCCATCCACCTCATTTGACTCAGATTCAACTCCTTTTGAGTAAATAGATATTTTAAGCAATGATGGTCTATATAAATCTTAAATGTCTCACCATATAAATGCTGTCTCCAAATCTTTAAAGTAAAAACAATAGCATCCAACTTTAAATAATGAGTAGGATAATTCCTTTCATGGTTCATTATTTGTTCAGAGGCATATTCAATTACCCTACCATACTGCATTAATGCACAACCCAAACCTTGATGATAGACATCACTATATATCACAAATCTACCACTACTCAATGGTATAGTCAGAACTAGAGCTGAAATTAATTTCTGCTTTAATTCTTGGAAACTATGTTCACACACATCACTCTAATCAAATTTTCATATTTTTTTGAGTCAATTGTGTTAAAGGTGGTACTAATACTAAAAATCCTTGTACAAATCTCCGATAACATCTAATAATTAGGGTGCAACTTGGGCGGGTCGACCCAAATTCAACCCGAGCTCAACTTGAAAAAATAGGATTTGGGTTAGAATTTTAAATACTTGAGTTTGTCCTGGGGAAAAAAATCTTAACCCGAATTGAATTCGGGCAAGCATCGGGTTGAGACCTCGAGTTGTTGAGTTCAACCCGATTATTAAATCGGGTTGAACCCAAATATACATAAATATATAAATGTATTTAACTAGAGTTAATATTTATCTTTACTCTTCAGATTCCAGACTTTCACTTTACTTTAAGTCTTCATCATTGCACCTCTATTACTCTCAGATCTCTCTCTCACCCGTCACTCATTTCTCATTTGGTCTTAGACTCTTAGTCTCCCTCTCTCACTCGTCTGAGTCTCATCTCAAACTCTTAGCCTCCCTCTCTCACTCATCATTCATCTCTCTTTTATCAAATCGAATTAAATAACCTGAGTCCAACATGATTTTTAACCCGAAATTAGTCCGAATTAAGTAACCCAAATTCAACCCGACCGCCTAAATTAAACTCGGGTAATACTCGGTTGATGTCGGGTTAGGATTGAAGATTATATACATAGGGTTGGCCTAGGGTTGACCTCTCAACCCGTCCAACTCGCTCGAGTTGCACCCCTATCTAGTAAGCCCTAAGAAACTACGAATTTTCGTTACCGTAGTTGGTCTCTCCCATTTTACCACTAATTCCACTTTCTTGGGATCCACAAAGATACCATCACCTAAAATTACATGTCCCAAAAATACAACTCGATCCAACCAAAACTCACATTTACTTAACTTAGCATGTAATTGTTTTTCTCGTAAGTTCTATAACACAATACTCAAATGTTGTTCATGTTCTTCTATACTAAGAGAATACACAAGGATATCATCAATGAACACAATAACGAATAAATCCAAGTAAGGCTGAAATACCCAATTTATTAAATCTATAAAGGCAACTGCCACATTTGTCAAACGAAATGGCATCACCAGAAATTCGAAATGACCATACCTAGTTTGAAAAGTTGTCTACTCCTTACCTTTAGCTGATGGTAACCTGCCCTGAGATCAATCTTGCTAAATAATTTGATACATTGTAATTTGCAAAATAAGTGATCAATACGAAGCAAGGGATATTTGTTACGTATTGTTACCTTATTTTGCTGGTAGTAATCAATACACAATCTCAAAGTCCCATCCTTTTTCTTCACAAATAAAACAAGACCTCTCCATGGTGAAACACTAGGCAGGATAAATTCCAACTCTAGTAAATCCTGCAACTGTATCTTCAATTCTTTTAACTCAATAGGAGCCATGCAATATGGAATAATTGATTTTGGTGAAGTACCTGAGACTAGTTCAATGGTAAATTCTATTTCTCTCTCTGGTGGTAGTCTAAATAACTCATCTGACAATACATTTGGAAACTCCGGAACTGTTGGAATATCTTTGAATTGTACTTCTTCTTTTTTCTTGATGTCCACTACATAAGCAAGATACTGTTGACAACCCTGCGTAAGTAGTTTCCTAGCTATAACAGATGATTGATATTAAACAAGTAGGGCTCACCTTCCGATCACCAAAGAATCTAAAATATGTTTCATTTGGTAGCTGAAATATCACCTCTTTTTCTAAAATAGTCTACTCAAGCATGATAGGTAGATAACCAATCCATCCCCAAAATAAAATCAAAACCTTGAATATCAAGAGGTACAAGATCAACATATAAATCTCTGTCACTATATATAACACACAACTCTTGTATACTGTCTCCACTAACACTATCTCTCCTATTGGAGTAGAAACAACTAAACTAATATCCAAAAATATCAAGGGTCAGTCCAAGTGCATGCATAATGCACATGATATAAATGAATTTGTAGATTCTAGATCTATCAAGACACATGCATCTTTACCAGAGATAGAGAGTGTACTTGTAACGACCTTAGGGGTGACTTGAGCATCCTAGTTGGTCATAGAAAATACCCTTCTAAGAATAGTAGACTTATTTGTTGCTCATCTCCCATGACCATGATTACCGGAAGAAACATTACCATCAGTCCTCACACAACCAATTGAAGATGAAATAGATGCAGATTCTCCTTGGCACTAAAAAGTTATATGTTCGGGTTCACCACATTTGAAACACACAATACCTCAATTTCCTTGCGGGCAATTTTTAATATGATTTGTCGCCCCACATCGATAACAAGTGTCCTGTCCACTCCACTAACTTGAAGATCCTCTATTAGATTGGTTGAACACAGGTTTGGATGGACTTTGGCTCTATCATGAAAACGTTATCCTAGTTCAGTTTATATTTTGACTTCTAAAAGGTTGCATCCGCTGACTGTTCTTAGAAAAATTACCTACATATTTACTTGCTTGTCGTGGCTCGTATTTGACTTTCTTATGACTTTCCTCTTGACTTTGTTTCTCCTTCCCATTTTTCCATGTTTCTCCTTCATCTCTTTTTCCACCTGTCTAGCCATATTTACTTGTTTAATAAAAGTATTTGCATGATAAGCTGTAAGCAACAACTATATATGATACTCTAATCCCTTCTGAAATCTTCTACATTTAGATTCTTCAATTCTTATCATATCCAATGCAAAATGAGACAATGTTGAGAATTTAGATTCATACTCAGCTACTGGCATCTTCCCTTGTGATAACTCCATGAATTCTTGCTCTTCCTCATACCGGTATGACTGTGGAAAATACTATTCATTAAACGCTTTCTCAAACATAGCACAATTAACCTTATTTGGAGTTACATCCTGAGCTCCATGTGTCGGGTGGTCATCAATCTCTTAATATTCTTCGACCAATTTAAAGCATCATCTGTGAGCATAAAGTTAGTAAAACTAACTCTTTGTTCATCTGTTGGGTGCATAATATCAAAAATACGTAACATAGTTTTTTTCTAGTTTTTTGTTTTAGCTGGATTTATTGACCCTGCAAAACTTGGCAGCCTAAGCTTCTTAAAATGCATGAATAAAGAAGTATGGACCTTGTCGTTTTAGCTTGTGCTATTTCCCACTCAAGACTTTTAGTCTCTTTTGCACCATAGGCCTCTTGATTTGAATGAACTGATCCCTGAGCTGAATCAGATGCATTAGAATCTACCTCCTCAACGTAGTAATTTGGTTCCATTACTCTATATCTGGAATTCAAATCCAGTTACAAAAAATAATATGCCCATGCATAAATGCACCATGCAATCACTAAATATCTTAGGACACGACTAAGAACTCATACTTACTCTATTGACTCACTAACATAATTCCTAAGGTGCACTACTAGCACTAGACTTTGGCATGTTTACAAAATCTATAGACACTAGCTTTGATACTAAAAACTGTCAGACCCCTTTCTGAGAGACCCCCTTGGTTCCCTAAAGATGGAAACGTAATTCAACACATGACAATACCTACGTCAGAATGCAATAATGCATTTAAAAAAAATAATGCCACAACAAAACAGAAAAACTATACAATAGAGTGCACAACAATGTCGCTTGTACCGAAATAAAAGATTAGGAATTTCATACCTTTATAACAACAAATATGTAACTTCCTGATAACATATATGCAACTTCCTTAGTTTTTCCCCCATCTCTACCATGTAATACAGTAGTGGACCTCACTCTAGACTTCGGCATTTGAGACCAATAATATTCTTGAGTGTACTTAACATCATAATCAAAGGAAATATAAAAAAATTATGGATCAAATATAATTCCACCAAAAAGATACTCATAACCCACAAATCATAACCAAAGTGAACTCAAATCACTTTGAAACTCAAATCAACCTCATATATCAAAATAATAAATATTCACATAATCAACGAGTCAAACAACAACATTAAGCCATATCAAGCTATCTATAACATTTTAAGAAATGTCAAACAATCTCAAAACAATTGCACAATGTCAAAATCAACAACATGTAAGTCATTTCAAGTTATCAACAACTTGACAAAGTGGATAATACTCAAAACACAAGCTTTTTAACACATTTGATCCATAGTTTAAGCAACTCAACTCAAATTAATCATCAAAACTTCATTTCACATAATGAAAAATAATTCATAGGTTATATACTTTTATTTTCAATTATTATAAAGTAGTACACTTCACCTTTACTGCTGACAGATACTCTTCTTTACTTTACGGTTCATCCTTAGATGTTAGCCTCTAACCCTAATAGTTAACACATGGATGGGTGCAAATGAGTATCAACTAAAAAATAACTTGATTGATGCATATGAATATGCTTTGTGACGTTTTGTATTCACTACAACTTTATTTCAGGACCCAAGTCCAAAGACCAACTAGGTTACCTAGGCGTTTACAAACTCAATTAGTATCCTCTACGGTTCCAAATTGGAATGTAAACAGTTTTGCCGCTCGACCTGTGTGAACTTTTATTTGGTTTAAAAGGATTCTGGTATCTCATTTTATACAGTCAAATTAATCATTTCGGACCATTTTGCGTTACCACGCTCAAAACCCTAATCCGGATCTGAAATTCTAAGTCTGAGTTCAAATGCCCAATCATATAATTTTAAAATATGCTAACAGATAAAATTAATATAAGACATAATTTAGAAATGAATTTGAAATACTTCGTCAAATCCGAAATTGAGAAACCCTACCCTGTGTTAGTTTTCGATTTGAAACAACAAAAAATAAAACGATATTATTTTTCAATGAAATTTTATACACATACTCAATTAACCTATCTAAGATGAATATTAAATTTTTTGGTGAAAATCACCCAAAAAATGGGCTAAATTGCCCCCGAAGTGCAAAATAAACATTTTACACCATATCTTGATTTGGGTATGAGATTGACCTTAAATTTTACCGAGACCTACACGCGAACGTTACGAAAATTTTGGCACCAACGATATGTCCATAGGATGTTGGACATATCCTCCCTCGCCGTCGGGGTGACCAGTGGTCCTCCGATCCACTTCATCTTCTACCTCTAGAAAAACCTAGATGCCAAAGTTCTAGTTCATGACCCCCTCTTTTCACCCCTATAACTCATTCCACAGAAAACTTATATACCTATTTAATTACTCACAACATAACCCTCTTCAAATCACCATAGGTGAGATCCTTCGAATCAAACTCTAACCTATAAAAAAATTGAACCAAAGTTTGGAAAAAAAAAAAAGATTTTACACCTCGTCGACAAACCTGGAATTGTCTTTTTCTCCCACCAAACAAACTCAAAATCTATTTCTAAGGTCACCAATCGATTCCAAGGGTTGGTTTTAGTCTAGCCCAATACTCCTTACTAAAACTCAAGATTCAAACCTTTAATTTTAAAGAAACTTAAACCCTCACCATGAACTTCCTCTTCTTCAAACCACCACCATNTTATTTGGTTTAAAAGGATTCTGGTATCTCATTTTATACAGTCAAATTAATCATTTCGGACCATTTTGCGTTACCACGCTCAAAACCCTAATCCGGATCTGAAATTCTAAGTCTGAGTTCAAATGCCCAATCATATAATTTTAAAATATGCTAACAGATAAAATTAATATAAGACATAATTTAGAAATGAATTTGAAATACTTCGTCAAATCCGAAATTGAGAAACCCTACCCTGTGTTAGTTTTCGATTTGAAACAACAAAAAATAAAACGATATTATTTTTCAATGAAATTTTATACACATACTCAATTAACCTATCTAAGATGAATATTAAATTTTTTGGTGAAAATCACCCAAAAAATGGGCTAAATTGCCCCCGAAGTGCAAAATAAACATTTTACACCATATCTTGATTTGGGTATGAGATTGACCTTAAATTTTACCGAGACCTACACGCGAACGTTACGAAAATTTTGGCACCAACGATATGTCCATAGGATGTTGGACATATCCTCCCTCGCCGTCGGGGTGACCAGTGGTCCTCCGATCCACTTCATCTTCTACCTCTAGAAAAACCTAGATGCCAAAGTTCTAGTTCATGACCCCCTCTTTTCACCCCTATAACTCATTCCACAGAAAACTTATATACCTATTTAATTACTCACAACATAACCCTCTTCAAATCACCATAGGTGAGATCCTTCGAATCAAACTCTAACCTATAAAAAAATTGAACCAAAGTTTGGAAAAAAAAAAAAGATTTTACACCTCGTCGACAAACCTGGAATTGTCTTTTTCTCCCACCAAACAAACTCAAAATCTATTTCTAAGGTCACCAATCGATTCCAAGGGTTGGTTTTAGTCTAGCCCAATACTCCTTACTAAAACTCAAGATTCAAACCTTTAATTTTAAAGAAACTTAAACCCTCACCATGAACTTCCTCTTCTTCAAACCACCACCATCGACCACAACCAATCTTCAAAATAAACACCCATAAACCATTCCTAAACCTCAATACAAGCTAAAATCAAACCAAAACTCAAACCCGTTTCTATTCCAACTAAAACCTGAAAATTTCAAAATAAAAATTCTTGCTCAAGCAATGATTAAAACATGTTTTAAGCATCATATATGAAATCCTAACGCCCTAATTAAGCTATAATCTTACCCCTTGATGCTCAAATTCCTTCCTACAAAGATTTGATCTTTACACTTTCTTTCTTTCTCTCTCTCTCTATCTCTCTCCCTCTTTCACTTGTCTCTTCGGTTTCTCTCTCTACAAATGATGCCTATTTACTCTAGAACCTTGGCTGAAGACTTTAGGATGGTTGGAGAATGGTGAGAGACCCTCTTTAGCAGCTAGGCAGCTACTTGGAAGGAAATGCCATGTAATGGCATTTCTGTAAATACCTTAAATACAAAATTAATTTAATTTGAAAATTTAAATTTTTTATAATTACATACATATTAAACAATGCACTAGGAAAATATTTTCCTAATTTTTTTATTTACTTATTATGCATGCATACTCGGGTTCACAATGATAGTTTGTTGTTTTCAATGTCACTATATTTCATTTGTTAATGTCATCTGTCAGTCTCTATTCTCATTCGTTAGTATTATTTTTGTTGTATATCACCTTATTATTTTTTGTTAGCAATATTTTTTGTTGTTTTACAATGTTACTATGTTTTAGTTGTCATTGTTCTTTTTTCCTTTGTTGTATGTTCATATTTTGAGATCTGCAAATATGATTTTTGATGAATTTATTCCTATTTTGTTTAGCTTTCAAACCATTGAACTGCTTTCTAAAGTTTCCCTCGATTTTGAAGGAATTGATACAATTTTTTTCGATTTTCTTGGTCGAAGATAACGTCAGTTTCTATAAACAAAATTATTCCTATTTTAGTCAAATTTCAAACCACCAAATTTATTCCTATTTTGATGGGGATCGTTGTTCATATTTAATGAAATTGTGATCTTAATTAACGTTGAATCAGGTGTTAAACCTTCAGCTACCAAATATAATTTTTGTTAGAGGTAAATGAGAAGTTAGAGATAATTTAGATCATTTGTTCAGAAATATCCTTTAACTCCTAAACCTTTTTTTGTAAGGACTTAAAATTCAAAAGTCCTAAAAATCATTCCGGCGTCTTAAAAATCATGTATTTTTCGTTACATAATTTGGACCGGGCTTGCAGATAAATTAAATTGTGAACCGGATTCTTAACCGTTCAAATTCCGGTTCGTATCTTAGCACTGTTATCTCCTTATCCTTACAGTCCAAGGAGAAACTCTCGAACCAAATGCAAGTCTCAGCCACTCCAATGGCCCTAACCAGCAATCGATTCCTCTGCAACACCCTCACCAGAAAACCATACACCCACCTCCCTCTCCACCAAGCTATTTCTTTTACAACAAACACATCTCTCACTCCTCCAAGAACAACTTTCATAGTCTCAGCTGCCAAGAAACTCTCTTCTAGAACAGGAAAATTCGACAGCAAAAATAAAAGAAGCTCAACTAAAACCAAAGATGAAGAAGAAGAAAGAAGCGATGATATTGGAACTGGGTTTGGTGGAAGTCTTGAAAATAGTGGTAATACAGGGATTTCTGATGCTAGTTCTGGGTTTGATGATGGATTTGTCATGCCGGAGCTTCCTGGTGATAAAACGGACTTCTGGGAGGGGCCTCAGTGGGATGCTTTTGGCTTCTTCGTTCAGTATATGTGGGCTTTTGGCATCGTTTTCGCGGTATTTTTCTCCAACGCCCTTTCAATTACCATTTGTTTTCTGAACTGTAATAATTTTTGGATCTCATTAGCTGATATTGAATTTGGATTTCATTATTATTAAAAAAATTGGGTTTTCATTTGACTGTTTTAATGATTAATGTTGGAACCACGAAAACCAATAAGAAGTTCCCTGAATTTGGTTTTGAATTTGGTATGAATGCTAACTTGAAGAACTTTGTGAGATCAAGTCAATCTAATATGTGAGGAATAAATGGTTGTACTGAGGAAGTTCAGATATCTTATGTAGAATTCGAAGCTTTTACTATTGAAGTGTATGGACATGTTCAAGTTTAGGATGTTTGGAAACGAAAGGAAACGGTATAGTGACCTATGTGCTCATCGTGTTGGTGGTATTTTTTCTCCGACTCTTTTTATTTACGAGTTGTTGCAACCTAATTTACTTACCTAATCAATTGTTTTGGATTCAGACTAGATCTTATATAAATTGGGATTCATTACCAAACCAAAGAGAGTAATGGATTAGATTAGCAAATTAAATTTGCAAATTAGGTCTAAGTACCATTACAGCCATCACTTATTGAATTTGGGTTTTCTTCGACTTGCTTTCGAATAAGGTTTGAAACCACAAACTAATATATAGTTTCTTGAGTTAGTTTTTGAATTTTGGATGAGTACATAACTTGCACAAAAAGGCAACCATATGTGATCATATATAATTCAACTCAACAAAAACTTATCTAAATTAGTTGGGATTAGCTATATGAATTCTATTCCGTTCTTTTAAACCATAAGGTAGCATATTTTTCCGTGGGTAAATTATAATTTACACCTTTAAAGTATGCACCTAGTTTCTATTTGAATCTTGAAGTTCTAATTGCAACAATTGAGCTTTTGACCAAACAAAGGGTTTTTTTTTTTTTTTTTCCAAATTTATACTCAAAATAGAGTCATTTTCAAACTAATTCTCAAAATCAGGTAATTTTAAAAGATGTCATTCCCACTAACATTTTTAGATTAAAAACGTCATTCCAACCAACGTCTTTACCTAAAAAGTCAATCGGAATGACGTTTTTAAGCATGTCTGGTTTAGTTACGGAAGTCATTCGGAATGACATCTGTACATTACAAACGTCAATCTAACTAGCGCCTTTCAGTAAATTCCATGCTTGAAGACGTTAGATGTTAGTTGGACTAACATTATTAATGTAAAGATGCCAATTGCACTGACATCTTTTAAGTACACCATAGTCTAATTTTTTTTGTAATACCTAAGATGTCAGTCCAACTTACCACCACAATCCTTCCACCTCCACCACTTCCACCACCACCACCACCACCACCACCACCACCACACTTCCACCTAGTTAATTTTGTTTTTTTTGATAATCACTTCAATGTGTTATATACAACATGATAAAACATACCGAATACATATAACAAAAAGTGGACTACATCCCACACGGTGGTGGCCTCCTCTGTCGCTGTTCTGTAGGATGATCTGGCTGCTCTTGAGTCACTCCACCATCTATTGGGTCATGTGTATGGTGCCCTCGAGCCCTAGCTCCTCACTCCCCTTGTGCTCTAGTCCCCCCTCTGGCTCGCCCTATGTGAACACGGGATGACTCCTGAGTGACTCCCTCAATAACACCTTCATTATCTCTAGAAAAGTCGTCATAAGGAATAGGAGATGGAGGCACATGGGGCATCGGTGGCAATATCAGTGGGATACACGACACATCCGCCAACGGTGTATCTTTGGGAAACCACATTGGTCACATCCCTTATATCAATTGCCTCCTGCATAACTATGCGTGGTGACACTGACGTAGGCACGTGTGGAGACATTGATGGAAAAACTGGTGCAACAATAAGTGTCAGTAAAGGAGGGTTAAAGTGTGATGAAGTCCTATGATCAGCAAGGGGTGAAATCTAATGTAGATGGTGGGCATGCTCCGTTGGTGTGGGGTGTAGATGGAGATGGCAGGACTAGAGGTGGTGAGGTGGCAACCCTATCCATAGCTGATGTCAACCATCAGAGACCGAAAATTCAGATTGAAAGGTCAACACAACATCAAAATCACTCAGCATGAAACCAGGACATAAAAAGTGCAACTCAGTAAATACATAAGATTACATACAGTATAGGGCTAATCTCACTTTGCATCATTAAACATTAAGAGACAGAGAGAGACAGCGATCAAAGAGAGGGTGAGAGGGAGATGCATACCAAACATTTGGGGCTTCAGTGGTCTTCAACCCAGTAGCTCTGATGGCCTTCAAATGAAGGTAGTTGCGATTCGGAGTTGGTGGTGAGGTGGGTTTCAGATGGTGGCGGTGGTGGTCATTTGGAGATGGTGATGGAGGTTGGTTTCAAATGGTGGTGGTGATTCGTGGTGATGATGGTGGTGGTGATTCGGAGATGGTGGTGGAGGTGGGTTTCAGATGGTGGTGGTGATTTGGGATGGGAGTGGTGGTTCGATTTAGGGCTCCAAAAAAGGGGAAAAATCAAAGAGAAAAGAAGGAAAGTGGAGAAAGAAGAAAAGGGAAGAAGGTTGACTAAAAATAAAAATGCTGGTCTAACCGATGTTTTTCATATAAAGCGTTAATATTAAAAATCAGACACAAAGAATGACCTGAAGGGATATAAAACATCGGTCCAAATGACGTTTTCCATAAAGATGTTACTTGAACCAAGGTCTTTTACATTAAAAAAAATTATTGAAGACGTTGGTTGGAATGATGTTTTTAACCTAAAAATGTCAGTGGGAATCATGTCTTTTAAAAGTATCAGAGTTTGAGAATTAGTTTGAAAATGACTTTTTTTTTGGTATAAGTTTGAAAAGAAGCTCTTGTTTGGTCAAAAGTTCTGCAACAATCAAATCCTTAGAATTTTAGTTGTGTTTCAATTTAGTCTTTACATCAAAGCAATTCATCAATTTTTTATCACGGAATGCCCTTGCGTGACCAACATATAATTTGGATAAAAGGACTAAATTTCACCAATTTATTCTCTGGTGAAATTTTTTTTACATGTAGGCTAGAAAATATTACTTTATTTCATTTGATTTGGAGAAAAAGAAGATAACAAACCAAAAAAAAAGATACAAAGTCAGAATGAGACAATACTATAAGACAAATATAGAAATACAAATTTATTTGAGAGAGAAATTTTTTTCTATACAAATATACTCTTATTGGCAAGTCCCGTGACGTCTTTCTGTTGGAACAAATTGATAGATTTGGATTGAAGAACTAGTCTGAAACTCGGTTAAAATCTTAAGGATGTAATTGTTTAAATTGGAACTTCAGGGACCAAATAGAAATTTTGTAGATACGTTAAGGGTATAAATTGTAAACTAACCCTTTTTTATTATCTCATTTGAAGTTAATCTTAGTCTATATTTACCTCTCGCATTTCCATCGATATTTATCAAATTAGTTTTCCTCAATGTTACAACACTAGTCCTTTATAAACATGTCCTTTCTTAATTTATCTTTTTTTGACGCTACTTTTACAGTTTCACGAATTTATTTATTTCTAACTCAATCCTTTCTAGTTTTACCACACATCTCTTTTGACATCCACATTTCAGTTGCATTTAATTTCTTGCAATGTTGTTTATTAGTTGCCCAATGTCTTTTACCATAAAGTATTGAAAGAAGAAGTTCAAATATCTCAAATAGAATTTGAAGCTATTACGATTGAAAGATTTGGATTATATGTTTATGGTATTTGTGAACGAGAGGAACGAGTGATCAGCCATGCGAGTCAAGATGAATGGGTAAATTTTGTATTTAACCTTAAGCTACCCTTAAAGACCTTATTAGCACTATCTGATGGCTTTGTTAATCCTCTGAAACATCTTTAGTTGATTGCCAGATCCCTGAAATCATTAGGAAAGTGCAAAATATTTTTTATAGATGCAGTTATACTGGCGTTTTGTAGCATCCGTGATGAGGTCCAGTCTGAAATTTAATTGACGTATAATGAATATAATGCAGCGTTTCAGACATGTAGCATCCAGTACCACAAACTCCTTTGATTAGTGCGACATTTGTAGGCACTTCGAGTATGTCCGTATGCAATGTTGCTTAGATGGTATATAGCATGATAAAACCTAATTTTTTCAAGACACTCTGCAGCCAAACCACATAACATTCGACCCATAGAAAGTAGGTACTGATATTTATAACCCCTAAAATAAAAATAACAAACCAAGTTTTTGTTTTGCAGAGTTTAACATTGTTTCTGCATTTTTCAAGTACTGTCAAAACAGCCTATGATGATTGGATGGAGAATGGCTTGTGGAATCCATGGATGGGAAGTGATATTTGGTTTTATTATTATCCATGTAAACTTATACTGGTAGGCAATATTTAGCATCCAAAACTTATGCAGCGTCATAGTGAATGCATTGTAGCCTAGCCGTCAAAACCTTGAGATACACCTTATAAAAATGCAGCTGAAGAGCCCCTTGAACCCCTATGCATATTATCTTTAGCACTGGTACAAAATAAGTTTTCAGCAGTCGTTATAAACATTTTGAACTTGTCTTGAAGTATAATAGAGGAAGTTGGTGGTTTTACTCTTGCACACTCATACTCTTTGTAAGAACTAGAATGTATAAATGAAAAAACCTAGGGCCATCGCACTTAAGCATGATGCTGAGAAAGATAGGCTAGATACGCATCTAACCTTATAATCTCAAACCTGGATTATCAAACCTAACAGTTCTATCGCTTTACCACTGAATCAATCTATAGTTCAATCACTTTATCGTTGAACCAAGCCAAAATAATTCACTGAAAATTGTGGATTTTAGAAACTCCTTGGTCAAGGATATTGCCAGCATTTTGCAATAATTATTGGTGAGGTAGCTTGATGTTACACAAGTACACTTTGTCCCTAAATTTAATCGCTTCGTTTTGTTGAGGAACTGAGGTTAGTGGATTTTGGAGAATGCAATGAATCCTCTGGGATCTAGATGCCAATACTGTTATAGATGTTGCTGTCATCCATCTTGACTATATTTTTGTTCGATACATAATTGCTGGTGCTTTGACAACTCTAATGTTTATTCTTACATTTTCCTCTTCACAGTTGATTGCATGTGGAATTGCTGTGGCCACATACAATGAAGGGGCGGCAGATTTTAAGCAAACTCCTGTATACAAGGAATCGATCCAATCACGAGAACTTTTAGAAGAACCAGAATCATCCAACTCAGATGTTTTTGAGTCCAATCCAACTGAGGAGGCACCTAGTTTGGAATAGCTCTTCCAGTTGATTCGAGGTCACCTTTTCCTCTAGCTCCTTTTAAATGTTAGCAGTGAAATATTCCAACTACAGGCGTTCTTCTCAGTTTGTAAGGAAATGTTATTTGCTGTAAGTTATTTTTTCGCGTTTGACTATTATATGAAATATTGGCACAGAAAATATATCTAAAAGAATAGTAGAGTTTGTTTTTGGCACATAATCTTCATTGAAACTGTTCACTTTTGCCTTATAGAGAAGCGTGGCATTAATAAATATGGAAAAGATAGAGGGACGTATTGTTGGAAGTTTAAGTTGATGGACAAACCTTTCAGTTCTGTTACAACTATAAATGTTATATGAGCACGTCAAAATCCTGATAAGAAAGAGAATAAATATGATCTTTGAATATGTTTGGGAAAGTCATTCTGATCTGTTGTTTTTGTAATTAGTCTGATCTTTAAAATCAGATAACCATGCTGATCTTTGGGGCCATCCGCAGGGGTTTATCGCTGTAATTGTTTGGGTTTATCGCTGTAATTGTTTGGTACGTGTTGGGGGATTGCATGTGTCTGGGAGGATTAGGTAGGTACTCTAAAATGATTGGATACTCCTTGTTAGGATGAGAACCTTTAGGATTGTTGTGCATGAAGTTTAAATTGTTGATACATCTCTCAAACCTGTAATTCATTTGAATAATCATCCCAAACCAGCAAATGGTTGATAGTATGTAAGTATAACATCAAACATCCAAAGCTGGCCTACATGTTAATTAAAATCACTTCCCACACTAATAATACCAATGGACAGCTAAACTATGCTAAAACCAGACTTGATGCAAAGTTGTACTTATAGAAGAACACTCGTCGGTAGAAATGCTGCTACTGCTGCTGCTGCCACCACTGCCACCCTCAAGTTACCTCCAACCTTCAGTTTTTTGCTAGCACTATGGTGAAACCCAAATCCCATAATGTTGGGTCTCGGTGCTACTGTGACCATCGGAGAAGCTAGAAATTTCAAGAAAAAACCAAGCATTAAAAGAAAGTGAATCGCATACATTTTATCGTTAGTAAGCAAATTCTGATTTCGAAGCAAACACAAACAAACTATTACAACCACCAATTTAATTTATGATAGCTCAGAAAGAAATGAATGTTCTTTAGCTTGCATACCAGCGACAGTTGAATTGGTTTTTGTGCCAAAGGAAACTTGAGAAGCAGGTGCAGTAGGCGGCAAAGTTACCCCTTCAAATAAATCGACACGAGATATGTTAAACAACAACAAAAATAAGACCCCCAGAATTTGATTATTTCTTTTGTCTACTACTTGAAATTACATAGACTGAATGTGTCCAATTTGTATAGCATTAGCATGTCTACATTATTAAGAAAATACACTTTCTCCTACTTTTGACTAAATCTGGACAATTAAAGTTTCTGACAGAAGATAGTGGAAGTCATTCCTATTTATGATGTGAATGATTATGGTAGCTACAAATTTGTTTTTTTGATATAGTACTGAAATTACTAGAAAATAACATTGAAATTAAAATTTAATTTGGTAATATTACTACAAAATGAGGTTGTTTGGGATCGATCCTTACCCTTTAGGATCGATTCCGACTTTTTTTTTTAACCTTAACTTGACCCCATTTATTTTAGGTTCGATCTTAAAATTGTAAGATCGTAGTTCAATTTTTGTTGTAACTTACCTCTGATAAAAATTACATCTAGCTTTCTTTTCTGTAACCTTCACAATCATACCTCTTTTGGCACGTATAATTGTAAAACAATGACATGCTTAAAAATTGGCCAGAAAAAGAGAACAAAAAGAAATTTTGTGGTTCATATACACCTGAACATGCAGAGATGTCAACTTGGAGGTTGCAAAGAAGTGGGAGCTGCAGAGCAAGCGTTCTGTTAATAGGGAAAGATCTCAAGGCTGTGTTATTCAGCAAGAAGCAAAGGCAATTAGGTTGCTGGTTGTAGAATTGTTTCAGATTATCACAACACTGCTGTGCTGGTGAGGGCACTGAGCCCTGCACAAATGGTGCACATGGGACCAATGGTAGCAGACTTGTCCCACACCCTGCAACGGTGGGGCCCGAAGGCGAGTTTCCGGGGTTTTGTGGAAGGGTTTTGTATGGAAACCAAGTGAGAAGAAGGAGAAAGGTGATGGAAAAGGACAGGAGGGAAGGAGAAGAAGCCATGGTGTGTTTGTTTTTTGGGTATGAAGGTTCGGTTACTGGAGTGTATTTTGCTTGCTTAAGTGAGCAGAAATTCACTAAAGGGACTAAATAGATGAATGTGCATCGCTTGAGTGTGAGGTACAACATGCATGAAGTGTGTCATTTCCTTCACACTTTTTACTCCCCTTCTCTCAATAATCTCTCTGTTACACAGCCAACTTCTTGTGAGATTACTTTTAAAACAAAGTTGAAATGAAATGCTTATGTTTGGTGAAGATATTCTCCGTTTGATTGAGGCATGTGAGAGATTTTTTTTTTGTTGGGGGTGTGTGCGTGTTTGGGGGGATATGGGTACACCAATGACAATAACATTATACATGACCCTCTATGATTTTGAACTTAACATCTACTTCATGTATGGAAAGAAAAAGGGAAAGAGATTAATTCATTTTAGAGAGAGAAAATAAAAAATGTATAGGGATATCAACTTTATTTTTACATGTTATTTGATTAAATATATTGACTTTTGACCTTTGACTGCTATTGTAATGAAATTTCTTATTGTTTCAGTTGAGTGCACAATTATAGTGATTTTGTAGGGTTTTAAAAGTATAGAGAGGTAGTGTGTCATTGAGTAAAATCATGGAGAGATGACCTAATAGTTTTTCCTTTAACTTGTAAGCAAGTTAGATTTTTTATTTTGGGCCCAAGTGAAAAGCTCCTCTCACTTCTCCATTAAATTGGGAAAAGTTTAAAGTACCATACAATCTGACCCCAAAAAAAAATATATATCGGAAAAAAATGGTACTGTACCACCATTTCAAAATTTAAGATTTTTTTAATATAATTTTTTCAGGTTTATTTATAATTTTTATGATAGTTTGTGATCGATTTAAAAATTTTAAGTAACATTCTTACTGATGGGTTTGACCCAAGCCCCAACTCAGGTTGTGGGCCTAACTTGAATAAAGGATTTATTCATAGGAAACCAAGGATTAAAATTTCGTTTCGGTGTGTTGTTTCGGTCATCTAGAAAACGGAAATATTTCAACGTGTTTTAGAAACGTTTCGAACCGTTTTGAAAACATAATGAAAAAGTAAAAAATTTAAGAATTATTTTTTTAAAACATTGATTAAAATATATCAAAGCATCTTGAAATACCTTGAAACTTTCCAAAGTAATTGTGCAAATGCATTGAAATATTATAAAACATCACGAAACATTATAAAATACATCAAAATATTAGAATTTCGATTTCATCACTGTTTCATTTTGGTCTCTTTGAAAACGAAAACGTTTTTGATGTTTCCACCGTTTTGAAACAATATTTTTGATCCTTAAACGTAACTCAATAAATCTATCCCAAAAGAGATCTATGCCTAGTCAAGCTCCAAGAGCCACGTCATCAAGGAGTAGACAATGCTATTTCAAAAGTCTCATCCATGTCACCTTGGAATAAGGATTAAGGAAGTCAACTACGCCATCCTAAGACCTGATCTTGAGGAGAGCCCCGCAACAGTCTCATCCGTTATGAAGGTAATATCACCTTCACCAAATTAGCCTTTTAGTTACTGACATATCACTTCAATCTGTTAGGAGATGACTATAAAATATAAGTCCCACTTACACATGAGAGATATCTAACACAGATTGATCACACCTCTGACAAGAGATCACATTTGACATCACTATCATATCTCTCACATCTTGTATCTTACCTTAGCTCTCATTGCTCTCATCTGATCTCCTTACACTTTTACAACAATAAAACACACAGATCATCCTAGCCCTTTACAGTAGAATAGGTCACCTTGACCGAACTACTTAAATTGTATATTGCTTATGTTGAGTTTTATCGCTCTATTTTATTATGTGCATTAATTACTTGACAGGTGATGTGTAAAATAAATTTGTGCATCATCACCTACCATTTTTAGAATTGATCGCAAGATACAATTTACAGCTGGTTGTGACTTGGCCAAAACAATTGTAACACAAATCTTGAAAGTTGTAACATGAACCAACTATGTTGTAAATTTTTTTTTTATTGTAAATAAACTCAAAACTTGTATCAAAACTCACAAAAAGTTGTAAAGATTTGGAGGTATGATATCGATTTTGTCTTTTTCTTTTTCTGTTCTATCGTTAATACATAATAAATCCACAAATCGATTGTCAATAATAGTTGCAAAAGAGCAAAATGGGTGCGTCCGAGTGGTTAGAAGCTGCTCACTCTCAAATATGACCTGAAGTCAAATTTCACCTATCATAAAACTCTTCGTTTTTCTATTCTCATTAAAAATAATCTAGATCCTTCGTTGTAGCTCGAAAAAAAAAAAAGTTAGAAAAAACCCTTTTCCCTGTTTTGTACCCAGGGAAAGAACCAATTGAAGTTCTCTTCGTAGTTGCTTCTATTTTTGGATAAATTAAGTGGGCTTATTTATATCCCAATTTTTTTCCTTCTGTTCTTCTGTCCCCTCATTAAGTATCTGCGGCAACCCCTCAATGGATCCCACATTCATTAAGCATTCATCCTCCGGTCCTTCTTCAACTTTAAGCCAAGTTAAATTAAGAAAGAATAATGCTCGAGTTTGGTGACACATAACAACATAAGAAAACAAATAAATGATTAAACAACTTTGTTTAATGAAACGTAGCATGTCTCTACTTTATTTGCAATGCTTTTATTTTTCATTAATGTTGCCCTACACACTAATTATAGGAGTTCATCAATAAATCGGAATCACAAGAAAGGGGATACCTAATACCACAAGAATTCAAAAAGAGAATTTGGGATCAAATCTAATAACAGGATAATCGATTCTAAAATGTTACGGTCAATTTCAAATAACACCAATTTAGTATAAACTTACTAAGATGAGTTGTAACATTGCATAACTTCAGTATAGTACTGAAAAAATATTTTTTCGTACCATAAACCTACCAATTATAAGAGTACTACAAGGAATTTAGAGTAGAATCATTGAATGAGTGGGGCAAAAGGCAAGCTAGGAAATGTGGGGCTCTGTGGGGAGGTGAGGTATATCTTTCTTGTTTAGTAGATTTCCTCTCTCTTTAGCATGTGGTTGTAGTGTTCTATCTCCATCCATTTGCTGTGCCTACAACTTAGGTCCTCAAAAAGGTGGAATTTCTCAATCAAAAAAAGCCCAAATTGTTCAAAGATCAATTTGTGACTGAACTCATAAACTCATTGCGCTAGCTAGCTTGTTGCTATTTTCCAAAATCTGTTGGGTATTCCTATATATCTTGGCTTTGCTGTGAAGAATTGCAGAACCAAAGTCATGACTCTGGTCTCTTGGGCTAAGAAGGAGCTTGCTAGACTTGGAATCCACAAGCCTAAGAGGTTACCGCTTCCTGCCACCAGCTTGGCTCCTGTAAAATGCCCAACAATGTCTCCGGTCCTCTCTCTCTCTCTCCCCCTCCCCCCCCTCTTGTGTGTTGTGGAGAAAGTATGCCATTCTTTGAAACATGTTTTTTTTGGGGTGCTAAATTGCAGATCCAGGAAGTGGTATTAGCAGCTGATTTACACTGTGCCAAGTGCCAAAACAAGGTAGCTGATGTGATCTCAAGAATAGATGGTAAATTTCTATATCAACTTTTGCTTGTTTAATAAGTACAAGCATGAAACTATACATGAAGCAATCAAATATGACCTTGAAAAGGGATGATCAGCTCATGATCGAATTTAAATTTTAATTCGAGTACCAGGCAAGCAATATCTGCTACCTCATTTCTTTATTTCGGAAAATTATAGATTACCTCCTTATAATTTATGAATCTACACATGACTCCTCGTGAATTAGACTAACAAACTGATCCGGTAATTTTCTCTGCCTAAAGTAAATCAGTCTCTTTCCTTCTCTTCCATTTTTATGCATTAATTACATTTTTTCCTATTTGTATAGAATTTTTAGGAAGAAAAACTGTAAAGTTTTAAAAGCAATGAATGGTATTATTGCCTTTTTATAACTGATAACTCCGTTAGCTGTTGTAATTTAGTCCAAACCTGGAAGAGTTATAGTGGGGTTTTGAAATATAAGGTGGTAAAATATTCATAACTCAAACCAGAAGGTGGTAAAATATAATTTACTCCTCTGATTTCTTTTTCAGATATTGAGTTTATGGTGGTGCATGTATTAGAGAAGAAGGTGACACTTGCTGGTAAATCCGAGTGAATGGTCTTCAAGGAGAGTTGTTGGTTCATACAATAATCTAGTTTGAAGTCCCTATGTCTGTGTATTGTTCCAATGTTGCAAGAAAGTGTTTAAAATCATTTGCAAGTATGGAGTTTATATACCATGTGTGTGAAACAGTTGTAATGTTTTTTTTTCCTCTATACTTTTATTATTTCTATAATGGATGAAGATGGCGGTATCTGACGAGCCCAAAATTAACTTGGTCAAGCCCAATAAAAATAAGTCAAGAAGGGCACAAATAATCAATATCCAGAAAGGGACCTACCTCACCAAGCCCAAAAAGAGATCAAAAGGTCAATGCCCAAAAGAGGAACCAATGGGCACCGCCCAAGGGTTGGCCCCATCTGTCTCTCTTTCTCCTTCTTCTCTTTACCACTCTAACTCAAGTTCAACCGACTCTAACTAAAGTCCAATCCAACTCAGAATCTTTATTCCACGAAATAGGAGCACGAGGGAGAAAATATCGAAATACGTTCGGAGATCTAATTTTACCTTAGTTGTACTTACCAAAATAGTAAAAATCCTCTCCCTCACGTCACTGCCTCACCGCCTTACTAAAATTATATAATGTAAGTCATCTCCACATAAAGGGTATCACCCAGAGACCTCTACATCTCACACACCTCTCTGCACTTCAAGTTTCTCTCTCCTAAAACATTGTAATTCTTCCGGAGTGTACTTTTCCAGTGATTTTTATTCATTAATAAAGATCTCCAGCCATCGTTGCTATTCCCGAAAATAGAGTAGGTCATCCGGACCGAACTACTATAAATCTACGTGCTTATTTTTATTTACTGTTTTGTCATTAATCATATTATTTACTATTTCTTAGTTACACTAATTCATATATTCGATTGTTAATTTTTTGAAGTACTAATTTGTACATCATTAGTATCGATCATCTATCTATTCAAAGAGCTCTAATGACACTCATCAACGTGAAACAGTATCGGGCGAAACTCACAGAATGTTACTTAAAAGAAGAAATTGAGCATGATAAGGGATTCATACTACATTGCGGCTTTGCGAAATGCTATCACAAATTTGATGGCGATGACTCTGACAATTTAAGGTCGAGTCGCCTGTGACCAAGGGCGGAGGTAGAATGTTTTTGAAGTGGAGGCAACTTATCAATTATTCATAAAATAAACTATAATTAAAACCAATCAGCTGAAACAATTTATTCCGAAGTGTAATTTATTACAGTCAAATTTCAAATATTAGAATCTCATTTTTGAGAAAGCAAAAACTAAGAATTCAATTATCGTGAGCACTAACCGAGAGAGAAAATTAAAGAATAATCAAATGACAAATATCAAATTCGTCGTGGTTTTATAAATAAATTTTGAGTGATAATAATCGATGACTTCGTGTGAGAAAAAAAGAGAATTCAAGATAAAAGAGAGACTGAAGAGAGAGTGATTAAATTGAATCGTATGAAAGAAGCTTAAGTATAATTTTTTAATTCATGAAGGAATCAAATAGTTTATAGCATACATATAATAGTATTATTATGTTTAAAAATTTATCGTAAATTATTGACATGATGTGACAGTAGAGATATTACAATAGCATTACTCTAATTAGAACTCTTGAATTTATTCTTTGAGATCACATCACTTAACACATTATTAGGTTAATAAATTAATTTAGATTTTTAGATTCCAAGTTATTGAAATATAAAAGTAGGGAGAAATTTATACAAATTTTTTTAATGGGAGTAAATTTAAAAAAATAATAAATTTTAAAACTACCCAAAAAAAATTTAAAATTGCACTAGATCAATTACGTGAGACTCATAATTTACACGGATTGCTAGATAATATTATAATATCAGATGAGAAGGTACTAAATCAGATACAACCCAGCCAAGTTCCAAACGTAAAAATTCATTTTAATGAAGGCCGACATCAATCATGTGAGCCGTATATAAAGAAATTAACCAGTCCCTTTCTCTTGCTTTGTGGACAAAAATAATAGACAGGGTTGTTGGGTCATTGCCCCACATTGCCCAAGAAAATGTATATGGATCTATTCATAAAAAACTAAATTTTACTTCATATCCATTATTTTCTCTTTTTTTTTTCATTATTTTTTTTCTTGTATCGTCTTGGTAAAAATCATTTTCCATTATTTGCAAAAATAAACATTTCTACTGCAATATCTTATGGTTATTTCAAATGAGTCAGGTTTTTGTGAATTTGCACTCATTGATTTTTTTAAAGACCAAGAACCGTTCTAATCACACGTCTTTGAACTTGTGGTTGTTACATATACTTTGTATGCACATAATAACTTATAAATCTCATGCATCGAATCAATTAAGATGTTTCTTGTGGGATTCAAACTTTTAAACTTGAAATATTAGCTACCAAAATCGAGACATCCAAGCTATCCTAACATGTGGCACTTAAATTTTTTAAGAGAACCATTATCAGATCATTCAAGACAGGTTTTTCTTTCAATAATAGCAACTATTTTGTCCTTCATTTGGTTGAATAATCATATTTCATGATAAACCTTTGGAATCGGAGGACAAATCATTGGGTTTGGCTAAGAATAATATTCTTCTCACTGTTATAGAATCTAAATATAAACTTCAAATTAAGCTTTTTATATGGATTCAGAACTTTGATTTTACCTTTTACACTTTCTTGTTCTCTTATGACAACTTAGAAACCAAGAGGGTTCATCACTCTACCATTTTTTGCAACTTTTTTTACAAAAAAATTTCAGTTTTAAACATATTTTATCAAACTATTGCCTTTTTTTTTTATGATGTCTTATTTTGAAAACATGCTTCTATCCTAAAGTCTGTATATTGAAAATACACTTACACGATTTTTTACGTAATCAAGAGAATAACATACTAAAAAGAGATGCCTTTCTGACAGGAGAACATAGAGACCTTTAAAAGCAAGAAAGGGATGCTTTCCTACACTGCACATGGGATATGCAATTTAAAGAAGTCAAGAATAATAGGCAAACTAGAAACTGCAACACAGTGCCTTGTTCTCTCTTTAGCTTGGTGGTGAGAATCATATTCCATAATCATAAAATATCCAATCCCATATAAAACATGAAAAACCAGCTCATGATCCATTTTATTCTCAAGATGATCACCTCATTTCATTTTAGTACCTTCTTTTCCTTGTTGAATCCACCATTTCTAGACTGGAGCAATACCTCTCCCCACATTCATGGCAGAAAAGGTTAGTTTCTATTGCACCTGCATTGCGCCCTCCATCCCCCAAGTCTGTGTGCACCTTGGGTTTGCGTATCCTAGTTGTATCCAATTTAGTACCTTCTGATCTAATACCCTTGCACATTATACATAAATCACGAATTTCACATGACTAGGCCACCGACAGTGGTGAAGCTACTCTTTAGCCATGACCCCCCTCAAATTTTGACATTTTGACTATATTCGTTTTAAATTAACTCTTAAGTTGTAAATTTCATTTTCTATGTCATCTCAGATTTTCAAAATTCTAGTTTATATCCTTTGATTGTGATCTTGTTTATACTTTACCTCTCAGTAATGGATTTAAACAAACTACACTACAAATCATTCAAAAGAGTCCCATGAACTATTTTTCCTCAAAAATTCAGCAAATGTTCAAAAAACCAAATTTGAATGGTTAATCGTGCAATATTTTCAAATCATTAATCAAGTGGGTACAATAAAATAAGGGTCATAGTTTCAAGAGAACAAAGTATAATTTACCAAAATCCTATATCTATAAAGTCCCAATCGTATTTTTATATTTTCATTCTTCATAGAGGCTTGATTAAATTTATTTGTGCTAGAGTGATTATGTTATGAAACTGTGGTGTCTGAATTGGTCTGAAATTAATTAGTATCTAATAAATTTAACAATCGCAACTATACAATCTATCGTGAGAAAATTCACTTTAATAGGTTGTATACAACTTAAATTCAATAATAATGATAACTTGTTACACCACAATTTGGCCCCCCCTTAAGATAAAATCCTGACTCCACCATGGAACATTGAGACGTCTAGCAATCAAACGATGCACTGCAACTGTTGCATCTCAAAACCTTCCGAATGGATAACTGATACCGTGATTAAACCTTGATGTGTGTGTTTAATTAGCAGGCCATTTTGGGCAGCATGAGTTAAATTTTGTTACGGTTTTAGTTTTTAGTATCTCGAGCTTCCTGATTATGAGTGTAGCAAGATACCTTGGTTGATCCAATATATTTAATTTGCATCAATATGGTTTATGAATTATTGTGTGTATTGAGTATTCTGAGTTTGCGTAGCAGCCAAAAGAAGAAAAAAAAAAGATACCTGTTGGGATGATTCTTTATAAAATGTAAGTTTTCATTGTACTTCAAATATCTGTGCGTGGCAGTTCTGTAGCATGGTGATGAGGATTAACATGGATTGCAATGGTTGTTACAGAAAAGTTAGAAGAGCCCTTCTTGATATACCAGGTGAAGCGTTTAATGGATCAATAAAACCCTTCAAATGGTGTCTTGTTTTACTTCTATGTTTAGTTATACAATCTCTCTCCCTCTCTCTCTCTCTGACTTAAGTTAGCAGAGCCCTTATTAATATACTGGTGGCCTTTAATGGATTCATAAAACCCTTCAAATAGTGTCTGATTTTGCTTCTAAATTTAGTTAGACAACTCTCTCTCTCTCTCTGTCACACGCACACACACACACACATATTTAAGTTAGAATAGCCCTTCTTAATATACCAGCTGAACTTTTAATGGATCAGTAAGAGCCCTTGAAATGGTGTCTTGTTTTGCTTCTAAATATTATACAAACTCTCTCTCTCTCTCTCTCTCTATAATTTATATGTTTTCTTAATTTGCACGATTGAAGAGTTGGAGACACATTTTATAGAAAAGAAGCAGTGCAGGGTAAGCATAAGCGGGAAGTTCATCCCACAGGATGTTGCGATCCAGGTGAGGAAGAAGACAAATCGCAGAGTTGAGATATTGAATATTCAAGAGTTCACCAACACCAATGAAATTCATAATCAGAGTACTTGGAATCTGTCATACAACCCAAGTACCCAAACCAAGTTAAAGCTTGTATAGTCTTGGACAGAGAGGGATGTATCACCTTATCAAACTGAATTATAAATTATGTTTTACTTTCAAGTTGTTTAAAATCCTACACTTCTTCTCTTAAAGTTTAAATGAGGACTAAATTATAATTGTTAATGTGGTTAACAATAAATAATAAAAAAAATTTACACCCTTCAATTTTTTTTGATAGTGTTTTTTATAAATTCTATGTGAACTCCAAAATATATTTAATGCAAAGAAAGTAAAGTGACAATATTTATATGTTTGGAAAATATTTTAGAGCTATAATGATTTTAAGAGGGAAAATCTGGATATATTTTTTGTAAAATAAAAAAAATTTGAGAGAGGGATAGAGGACTTGAATCTTTGATCTGAAGAAGATAAAGACTTCATAAACTAAAAAGTACTATTAGACAAAAGGCTTGTTGATAAATTAGTTGGATATATAACCAATATTTGTTGCCCAAAAAAAAAAGTAATAGAAATAGCCTTCCAGCAATAATACTTGTCAGACATGAATATCATCTCATCCTATTACTTCAAAATAGCCCCATTTTGACACAACGAACTCGTTCAACTAATATTTTAAGAGGATGCATTTTTTCAATCCTTAAAGTAGTGTTTTAGGAATTAATGTAGAAATAAGAAGCTTTTTGTGTATTTTGGTTAGATAACAATCAAGTATATTTTTAATCCGTACAAAATTTCTGTACAATGTATTTGATTGATTTAATTCATGTATTATATATTAGTACCTCTAACATATGACATAAAATTACTTGACTGACATCCCAACTGTTGAGGGCAGGGAATGTTTTGGAGATGAATCCAACTCTGTTGATAATAATGACAGAAGAAAGTATAGAAAAATTATTAAATCAAACTGAAGGTTCTTATTGTTTATCTTAGAATTTATGTGGACTGATAATTGAAGAAGAAATTGACTTATTAATTTTTTTCTGGATTAAAAATAGATAAACACATCAACATCAAACATTGAATCATATTTTTTGTTGTTGGTATCTTATATTTTAGTCCTAATAGAAATCTAATTTGAACTTTGTTAAAGAAGGATGTCTTAGAGTTCCACTTCAAGTAAAAGACCAATTAAAAATCCTATTGTATGGAGACAAAGTATTTTGGGTCTATAAATAGATTATAGACTACTCAATTTCTTTTGGGTTTTTGACCCCCACTTTTGGGCATCCATATTTGGTATTTTTCTCTAGATTAGAGAATTTGTATAATCTCTTTTTGTTGATAGTGAAATTTTGTTGTTGTACTTTGCCCGTGGAGTAGGCTTTGAAGTCAATCCACATAAATTTGTGTTCTGTATTTTTCTTTTTTGTTTGTATTATTTGTTTGTGGCTTTTGTTAATAACAAACTGGTATCAGAACTTGGATTATGGGTTGACTACAACAAAATTCAATATAAAAAAATTTGATATTTAGAACAGTTTCAGTCTACGACAGACTCAAATACATATCCTCGATTTGACGGAATGATTTGGCTAAAGCTCTTGATGAGACATTGTGATTGCCGCTGATGGAGATTCAATAAGTTTGCTATTGTGAAGAAGGCAACTGAAAAGTTTACTTTTGGTTTGATGGCTTAGTGGGCACACAAGTCACGATGGAGATTTGTTATGGACGCTTTGATATTTGTGTTAATCCCTTACGGGAAATTATGGAGAAGGCAGCTAGTTCTTTCGCTTTTGTTTTGATGGCTTGATGGAAGACAAGACAAGATGCAGATTTGTTGCAGATCTCTTGTATTCCACTCATAGTAGAAAACTGGTTTGAACTTTGTTTTTCTTGGGGATTTAAAAAGGTGAATGTCTTGGAATTTTACTTCAAGTAAAAGACTAATTAAAAATCCTATTATATTAGGAGATAAAGTATTTTGGGTCAATAAATAGATTATAGATCACTCAGTTTATTTTAGATTTTTGGCCTCAGATTTGGTTTGGGATTTTGGTCTCTAATTTTGGGTATTCATGTTTGGCTTAAAGAAATTTAAGTAATATTCCTTTATTGATAGTGAAACTTTGTTTCTGCATTTCGCCCATGGAGTAGGCTTTTAAGCTCATTCATATATATTTGTGTTCTATGTTTTTCTATTTTGTTCAATTTTGTTTGTTTGTAGTGTTTGTTCATGAAAAACTGGTACCAAAGCTACAATTTTGGGATTACTACAACAAAATTCAAAGTAGAAAAATTTAGTGGAAAATTTTGGTTTGATAGCTTGGTGGACACACAAATCAAGGTGGAAATTTGTTATGGATACTTGTTATATTTATATTCTCTCACGGGATTTGTGGAGAAGGCAGCTAGTCCCTTCACTTTTGTTTCGATGCCTTGATGGAATACAAGTTAAGGTGCAAATTTATTATTGGTGTGTTGTATTCCAATCCTAGTAGGAAACTAATTTGAACTTTGTAATATTTAGGGTTTAAAAAGATGGATGTCTTAGAATTCCACTTCAAGTAAAAGGTCAATTAGAAATCCTATTGTATTAGGAGACAAAATATTTTGACTTTATAAATAGATTAAAGACCACTCAATTTCGTTTGGTTTTTTAGTCCCAAATTTTTGGGGGATTTTGGCCCCTAGTTTTGGCATCCACATTTGGTTATGTTCTCTGGGTTTGAATTTTATGAAATCTTTCATTGTTGATAGTGAAACTTTGCTACTATGCTTCGCCCGTGTAGTAGGTTATTGAACCAATCCACATATATTTGTATTATATATTTTTCAATTTCATTCGTTTATTTGTTTGTAGCCTTTTGCTAACATTTTTAATTTACATGGTTCCAAATTACCCTTAAGGCTTAGCAGTGCACAAAACTTTAAGCCAAACTGATTAGTAGGCAAACAAATCATCCTAAAGATTTGTGGGTCTCCCACACTGTCGCTATAACTTATCAATTACACGCATTTACCTCCTTAAAATCCTCATTCTTGTTGATTTCAATCAAGTTGAGTTTGTTAGCCCTTATTTTAGGTTAATTTAACTAATTGGGCCTAGTCCATTTGCCTTTTTTTTTTTTTTTTGTTGGTAGGGTTTTTGTGAGCCGATAACTTACTACTTAATTGTGGAAAAGTATTCAATACAAAATGTTTTGTATAGAAGTACCTTTTTTTTTTGGATCACAGAAATGCCCACAAGGTAATAATTGCTTGGCGCAAAGAGTGGATAAGGAAACTGCCATATATCATGCAACAATTCCATTAAATTCAGCAATATATATATCCCTCAAAATATGGCTTCTCAAATTTTAAAAAAAAATCTGCTACAAAATTCTTCAAATTTCAACTTAAAAAAAAATGTTGAATCTCCATTGAAGACCAATCTTCCTTTTGTTTTGATTTAAATTGCCGATAATATGATAATACAGTGATACATGACAATATAACACATTCATTAACACTTTAATCATTGACAAAAAATTGTGAAATTTTATTTACTAATTCATACACAATCTAAATAGTATGCATAACATAATGTGACAGCACAAATGTGACTTCCATATACATTGCTTTGAATAAATGAGATTAATCACAAATTGCACCCCGAAAGATCTCTCAAATCTCAATTTGTAACCTCAAAGATAAACAATCTCAATTTACACTCTCATAAATATAAATTTGTATCAATGTGCACCTGAAGTTAACGACCGTCAGTTTGCCATCTAAAACTTAATGGGTAAATTATACATGTACCCTCTCAAGTTTGTCACTTAATCATTGGACCCTTCATATTTAAAATATTACACCTACTCCCTCTAGCATTTGTGTTCATATAACACATAACCTCTTATCGTCAATATCTGTTAATGTAACCATTAAAAACATGATGTCATCATAATAAACAATTATAATTTTCATACTGCCCTTTATTTTGTAAGCTCGTTGTACTCTAAAGTTCTCAATCAAACTTACCTTTTAATGCTCATTACAATGCAAGTATTATATAATGTTCTTTATATCCACTGTAATACGTCACTGGAACAATGGATTCTCATAGGGTGTAGGTGTAATACTTAAAATGTGAGGGGGTCTAAATAATTAAGTGACAAATATGATAGGGTCTAGGTGTAATTTACCCATTTTAGATGACAAGTTGGACGGTTGTTAGCTTCAGGTGCATATTGATACAAATTATATCTTTGATAGTGCAAATTGAGATTTTTTATCTTTGAAGGTGCAAATTAAGATTTGAGATATCTTTCAGGGTGTAATTTGTAATTAACCCTAATAAATGGTAGTGTTACATCATAGTGTAACATGACAAAGTGACATAGTTGTTAGATTTGAGAATAATCAGAGACGTTTAATATTAAAAAATAATATAAAAAAATGAATTGCAAAATCTGGACCAATTCGTTAAGGTATATTTCATGTGGTATAATTTTGAATTTCAAATATGTTCAATCCTTTAAAATTTAAAATCATTAATATAATAAATCAAATCTCATAAAAAATGGGAAATGCCAAACTAACAAACCTTGAAATAAGGAAAATGGTATTTTAGTGAAGAAAATATTTGAAAATTTGCTAATGATTACCTAACTACAACACATTTCAAGTCAAATGTACTTATCTACAAAAGTTATTTTAATTATTACTAAATCTAAACTATTGATCTATTTTGTCCTTCTTTGAGTACCTAATCTGTCATTTTTAGGTATCTCCTTGAACTTTTTCGAGAGTTTATTTTTTGTTTATAATGAATTGTGATACTACTGTTTATAATATAATATTATTTGTGTACTAAAAAATCCAATATGACATATATTTGAATATTTATTGCATTTTACTTCGTCACATAAACATAAAGATAGATATAGAGAATTATATGTAAGTGTATTACTAATAGATGAGTTTAAAAGAATTTACAAGTCAAATACAACTAAAAAAGAGTTCAAAAGAACATAGAACTTAGTTATAGAAAATATATGGCATATATTTGAATATAGATTGCATTTTATTGAAAAAATTTAAAAACTAACTTTTCTATAAAAATTTAAATTATATTGATAATTCAATTGAGTAATAAATTATGTAGGTTTAATTTAGTTTATAATAATAATTAAGAATAAAATAAGAAATTAAAATTTTTTATATTGGTTATTCAGTTAAAAAAATTTTATTTTAATTATTATTAAATCTAAACTATTGATCTATTTTGTCCCTCTTGGAGTTCCTAATCTGTCATTTTTAGGTATCTCCTCAAGCCTTTTAGACATTTTAGTTTTTATTTATAATGAATTGTGATACTATTGTTTATATTTTAATATTATTTGTATACTAAAAAATCCATTATGACATATATTTGAATATTGATTGCATTTTACTTCGTTACATAAACATAAAGATAGATATAAGAAATTATATATGAGTGTACTACTAATAGATGACTTCAAAAAAATTTAGAAGTCAGCATAGTAAATTTCATAAAGAAGAAACAACAATTCTCAAAACAATATTTGATCACCACAAGTATATCTCATGTATGCAAATACACTAGTATGAAATTACACAATTGAATATATCTAGTCCACCCTACACTACAATCACAAACTAGTAAATCAATCCCTAGAAGGCTATAAATTTTTAGAAAGGGTGTATATCGATGCATCGACAGTGACGTATCATTCTGAGGACTAATATACTAATCCCTAGCATCGATCACTATGAACGCATAATGCGAACCCTTAAATCTCACAAGAAACTAAGTAATTCCACTACGAGTAATAGAAAACCTTCAAACCCCACGGAATAAGAAAAAAAAAACTTTTACATTGAACATAACCAAGAACTAAGGTTTTTGAAATCAAGAGCTAGGGTTTCATCATCAAAAAAAACAAATCTTGTAATAAATCATGTATTTTGTTTAATAAATAAAACCAAGTGTCAAATCAACGTTAAAACATCCTAGATCTAATATTTATTTCATATTAGAGATCAAAAGATATACATAAACATCTATAATCCTCAATGTGTGGACTTGAAAAGGAATCCTGCCTTTAATCTACAATTTGATGCAACCCTAATGTTTTGATTTGCTTTCTAAGTGTTAATCCTCCACGATCTAGCTTTTTCTCTTCCCTCTAAACCTCTCTTGGATTCCTCAGGCTCACAACAGTTGAAAATTGATCTAAGAAATGTTCTTAGGGTTATAGGGTTAGAATTTGAATAGTTGGCGAGGGCCTAATCGCTGTAAAAATCGCACTTACGTTCGAACGTGATTTTCATTTGAACATGTTTTGCTCCTAGTATCTCAAGTTTTGTAAGAAATTCTCTTAGACACCAAACTGTTGTAGCTAATCCACATTTGAACGTGACTTGCATTAGAATCAATTTCTATTAGGCACAAAAGTAATGTAGCTACGCTTCGTTTGAAGGTGATTGGCGTACGAACGTTACCCCAATTCTTGTCTGAATTTCCAGACATTTTTGACCTGATAGAAGTCAATTCACGAAATCTTTGTGAAATATACTTTTGTAGTGGAATCTAATTTCTACTATAAAAAAAATCAGATCAATCAAATATCAGAATAAAAAGTAATGGTTAAAATACTAGGATAGTATCAAGTTATTTTCTTCTTAACCTCTCCCAAAGATGTTTTCCAAGATTCCAAACACCTCTAATGCATCCTATATCCCTATTCTTAAGACATTTTATATTTATGCATGACATGGTACACAATATTCATTATTATAAGTGCATGGGGGTTTACAATATATATATATATATATATATATATATATATATATATATATATATATAGAGAGAGAGAGAGAGAGAGAGGGAGAGATTGAGAGAGTGGAGGTGGTTGAGTTACTTGTGGTTGTGCGGTGTAATTATGTGAGAAGTGAGTTTGGTGGTGGGGCAAGCAGGCGATGTATGAAAATCAGAGTGAAGAGTTATTTTTTTATTTTAAATTTTGAGGGCATCTTTGTCATTTACATTTAAAATTGACTTCAATCTAAATTCTTTATACCCACTTTCGAGTAAGGAGACTGTATCACTAAATCTATCTAATTTGAAGGAATTTGTAATGATTACACTTTAATCCCAAAGCATATGGGGGTTATGTGCATATTTTAAAACAATAAGGGACTAATGTGTTTAATAGCCTGATTATGTCAATTTCAATTACTTATCAACTAAGTTGTTCAATTTATTTGGGTCCACTCTATGTCAGTATGTGGTGTAAAACCTAACAATAAACTTCATGCATTTTAGTACATAGTAATAGTTAATTATTGCACATGTAGTGCAACAATTAAAGAAATAAACATCAGTTACTTTTATTCTTCCTAAAGATTAGTATGGTTAAACTTATCTCTACAAAAGATCAATCTAGGATCCCAAAAGCTTATGACTCTCCCTTTTGATTTATTTTTCCAAATCTCCTAGGGCTCCTTTGGTTTTTGTATTGTAAATGAAATTATTGTATTAGATAATACTGATTAATTTTGTATTAGCAAATAAGATACAAGATTAAATTTGGAACAAAAATTTTATCCTTTATAATCCAGTGTTTGATAAGCTGCTGGATTAAGAGTGAGCTAATAGAATACTAATTACATATTTGCCAAAAAAAAACATTAATTTAATCTAGTTAACCATGTTTTTGTTTATTTGGTGGGCTAAATAGTAAATTTATAACCTAAGAGTAAATAATCGGCATAATCGTATGGGTAGGATGTATTATTCATATATGTATACGAAATATGTCTACATATAATACATAGTATTTTTGGCAACCGAATGTAGTATAGGGTTGGATTAGAGAGTTTTAATATGCTATGATTTTATAATCCATTCCTTAATAATACAACCAAACAACCCCTTATTGATTATCACATCAGAGGTCCCCTAAGCGGCAAGAAAAAGTAGACTCCAAAGCAACTGTGGAAATATGAATAGATAGTATGTCTCACACCCTCTTTTACTAGTTTGTCAATTTAAGAGTGTTTGTTTTCCACCAATTCAAAGCATCAAAATCTCCACCTATGTTTTTCTCATGAATGTAAATGCCTTCTTTCAAATATATGTCCATCTCAAACTTGATTTGTTGAATCATGTCCAACTGTTTGGCCCTCACACACTGTGATTTTTCCTTCTAGTTGCTAGTACCACCAATATTACTAATTTCAGACAAATTACTTGGTTGTACATTTTTAGATAAATAATCTTTTTACAAATCATGTAAAGAATTACAAACAACATCTACATGATGCACTCTTTCATCTGATGAATAAATTTTTGGGAAGCAAAATTCAACAAGTCTAATTTTATATCTAGGATCTAAGACCGCTTCAAATGCTATCAATAAGTTACAGTCTCCCCAATACTAGTCAAACATTTCACTCATTCTAGTAGTCATGCATCGCATATAGTCCCAACTATCAAATTCATGCTCATTCAATATCTTCTTAATTTTCAAAATTTCAAAAAGAAACAAATTTGAAGTTGGATAAGAGTAACACTAGAACAAATTTGTGGCATCACTAAATATTTCTAAAACCTTTCATACCTTTGTAGCTCATTCCTAATCATCCTTAGATGGCAACCATCAATAGTAATTGTATCTTTCTTTGTACCTTGGAAACACTTATTTTAACTCCAATGCAGACTCGAACATTTCATATGTTGAGTTCTACTAAGTAGACACTTCAATAATCAATCACCTAGTTGTTGACAATTGCAATTGTTATACAATATCTTTGAATTTATCAAGTCAAAAAGGAAACATCTTCAAATATTTAACACTATCAAGTATGTTTTCAATTACATCTCTTATTTCACCCAAGCAATCTTGTACAATGAGATTCAAAGCACATGCACAACACAAAACATGAAATATTCTATCAAATAAAGCTTGTGCTTGACCTCAAAAGTGGGTAGATAATAAAATGGGTCCCCAAGCATAGGAATGTATATCGTTTAGTAACTTAGTCGATTACCGTAGTCGTCTCCTCAGGAAAAATGAAGGACAAATTTGTTCGGGGATAAGCAGAAAATTGAAAGCAATTATAATAAATAAAATAAAAATGCCATAATGTTTACAGTATAAACCTAAGTATATAATAAATAATGAAAAACCTTGTGCTTACAATATAAACCTAAGTAAACGAAAAGTGAAGGAGGAGGATGAGTAGCCCCCTAAAAAATGTCCTACGCAAAATCAATGTGTCTCAAAAGCCCCCATAAGTTGGTATTTATAAGAAAAACAGGAGAGAGATATGACTGATTTTTAGAGATCCTCTTCCCTTTTATATCTAACTCTTTATTCCTAAAAAATCTACAAAAATATCTCTAAAATCATCTTTAAGATTTAGTCAATTAAAATCCATTCCTATCTTGTCTCTTTCTCCTCCAACAAAGCCTTGAAAATCTTGGAGGAAATCTTTGAAGATTCTGCTAGTCAATGCCTGGACTGGTAGGAAGCAAATTCGACCTACCGGTAGAAAAACTTATGTATATGATGAACTGGTAACTTTTTATAGCTACTGGTAGAATAACTCACTGCTTTGGACTTGTCGGTGGAAGAATAGTGACCTACTGGTAGAAAAGTTTATGTTTCACTTCTACCTTTAGGAATCAACTTCTACTGGTAGAACTTCATTTTGCAATCGGTAGAAAACCTATCAATAGAATTATCCTTTTTCTGAATTTTAATTGCAATTTTCCTGGATTCATCCCTGACTTGTCCAGTTTACTTCCAAAATTATCCAAGGCGTCAAAATGAATGTAAAACCTCGCATTTACATCAATTTTCTTGGAAACACCAAGATTCCCTATAAAACACAAAACTAAACTAAAATTAAATATATAACTAATAAACAAAGGTAAAATGAATGAATTGAGACATAAAATCATGCAATAGTATGTATTCATCAGCTTGCCTTTAACAGAAAAAGTATCTTTCAAATTTCTCACTACTATATCGTTTGAGGATGCATTGCCTTAAGGAATGGTAGACATCTTATCTTTAATCTCCCAATCAAGTTGGCACTTGTAGATACTATCCACAATCACAATCTTCATGTGTGAAGGTGTCATTCAACAAAAGTTCAAGATATGCTTTTGCAACTTGCACTCCACATCTAAAAAGTGTGCAGTGAGGTACATGTACCCAATTGTTGGGTTGGAGATCCATAAGTCCGTCGTCAAGCTAATTCAATCAACACTAGAGAACATCAACTTCAACTTTTTTCACATATATTTTCATGCAATCAATTTATAGGGTGTAGTGTTTTACTGACGCAAAACACGAGTTATGCGATTTAAAAGGCATCACAAAAAGTCCATGTTCAATTATCCTAAAAGTCCACTCTAATATTTTTTGCGAAAAATTTCATCCACGCCCCTTATAGTTAGGTTTAAATTTAATGACATTCTCTTTCAATTTTGAAACGTCATTGCCACCCCATATCAATGCTTGTCGGGTTACGACGATAATGACGATTGTTGATTTATAGAAATACCCCTTACTATTTTATAGGATAAATTTTATCCACGTCTCTTATAAGTAGACCTAACTTTAACATCACCCCTTTTAAATAGACCTAACTTTAACAACGTCACCTCCCGATTATGAAATTTCAATGCACTTCCTTTTATCTCTATTATATTAGCCTTTAGGTTAATCAATTTAATATTTAATTTAATCAAATTAACATCCTTTATTTAATTTAAACTAAATTAACATTCTAATTTTTTATTTTTGTTAAATTAACACCAAATTGATATTTAAATTTATCAAATTAAGACCAAATTTATTCAATTAATATTAACTTTTATCAAATAATATTTAAATTTTATATATGAAGGGCGGTGTGTGAAGAGTGGTCAAGTAATGTTGTGAAGGACAGATGATTACAGAGGAGTTAGAAATGGATAGGATTTTGTTATTGACTTTATCAATTATAATTATTACTATAGAAAAATTATTTTTAACTATACAAATTACAAAAATTCGATTATGTAACCAAATAAGTGATAATATGATGACTAATATTATCATGTAACGCTTTAAAATGATAAAAATTCATTGGGATAATATAATGATAGAAATCACGCTTGCTAGCTGGTTGGCTGACCAGGACATTTATAATAAGGGAAATGATTGAGGGTATTTTAGTCTATTTATATAACAAAGAATAATTTTAGCATTTTTATAAAATATTTAGTCAAGTCATTACTTTATTTGCTAGTAGAGACAAAAGTTATTATTAAAGAGGTGTCATTGATTTGAAAGTACAAATCAGAAGGGCGTGCAGTGAAGTTTCAAAATTAAGAGAGAGATTCATTGAATTTATACTTAACTATAGGGGTGTGGATGGATATTTCTTATTTTTTGCTAAAAATTCCCTTATCTTGTCATTGCCGAACTTATAAGCTACCAACCCACCACCATCGGAACCAATTGATTGTAGAGCCAATAATTTTTTAGTTGGTGCTCTGTTTTTGGCTAGAAATACATTAGATGAGCACCTGGACCTAAAGACTGATGTGTATGACAATGGGTCCACTTCGCCTTTCTCTTTCCATCTTCGTATATTGTCTCCAAGTCATTATAAACCTTTGAGGTCTTCCGCTTGGATTTTTTTTGGAGTAGTTCACATGGAGATGCTTCTTCAATTGGAGCATCATAAATGACAGATTTATGATTTTAAACATCATTTATAGAATTAAGGGGGTACAAGATTTGAAGCCATTTGTTTGGTGAACTTACACCTAATCGAACTATCAAGACAATTAAGACAAAACTCTCACAAACTCAAGAATAAATCATCTAACAGAAAAAAATACCAACTAATTTCAATAACCACAAACAGAAAATGACAGAAAAAAACACAAAGAAGAGATCTCAATTTCTCTAAATAATCAAATTATCTGAAAATATCAAGTAACAAAGTTAAATTAAACAACAGAAAACAAACACTTACACAACCCACATACCAGAGACTCAGACGGTAAGACTAGACACAAGCGAGACGACCACAAGGGTAAACATGATATTAAAGAGACAAAAAAAAAAGATTGGATTTTTTTCTCTTTTTCAATTTACTGAAGTTGGTTGACTTTATACATTAGACATAAACATGTTAGCGCTGACCTCCTTTACCGTCAGTTTAACCAAGAATAGATGTTGCAGATGAAAATGACGAACTTATGCTCCGTTTGGTATGAAAGATAAAAAATATGAGGGATAAAAAGTTAAAAAGATATATTTTCTATCCTTAAATGAAAGAAAATATGAATGATATACATTTTTTCCTTTTGGTCTGTTTGTTTAGCAAGAAAATGCTAGAAAATACAAAAAAGAGAAAATTTTAAAATTTTACATGCGTTTGTTTAGCATGTAATAGAAAATAATAATTTTCTCTCATGTTTAGATTTTCTTACATCTAACTAACTTTTTTTTCTTGCAAAAAACACAAGAAAAAGCAAGAAAATTGTATTCAATACCTCAACTTTACATTTTACCCTTATTTTTTTTAAAATATTCAATTAGTTATTAATTTAAAAAAAAATGTGTACAAATTAGGCTAATCATACAGTTTGGTCTAGAGATTAAGGTTCGAGTCGTTCTTTGTTCCTGAATTAGGTTAGGAGCCAATTTTTTTAACATTTGAATAATAAAAAATATGTTTCTCTTTTTTAGACCAAGGTAAAATACTTAAGGATAATTTAGACAATTAGAAAAATTTTCTTATAACTTTCTTTTTTTTCAAAGAATGGAATAAAATTATTTTAAAATTTTCTTATAAGTTTTTCATGCTAACCAAATACATGCATGAAAATATATTTTCTTTCATTTTCTTTTCTTTCACTGCACATTCTACCTCTTTCACTTTCCATCATTTTTTTCTTGCTAACCAAACGGACCTTTGGTGTTTAGTTGGATGGATGAAAAATAAAAATAATTAATTTTTTTTTGTGTTTACTAAGATTAGGGGTGACAATCAAGTCGTATCGTGTAAGGTTCTTGTCGAGTTATTACACGTTCGTGTTGAACATTAGTCGAACCAAAGTCAACTCATTTAAGTAATCATGTCATGTTAAGGTGACCTGTTTATTTTCGTGTCGTGTTCGTTATTGTAATCATGTTAACACACATAAACTTTAAATAAAAAATTTAACGCTAATATTCTATTTTCACTTAATTGAATTCTTGCTCACACTTTTTCCTACAAACTAAAAATTAACTTAAATAAATATAATAATAATAAGTAAAAATATTTTTTTATATAATAATTATGTCAGTACGTAATAAATAGTTACAACTAATTAACATTTTATATCTATAATACTAGTTAAATATGTTAATTTCGTGTTACCATATAAACGAAAAAATAATTTTGAGTTTGACGGGTTGAACTGAATATGAGCTGCTTATATTTCGTATTCGTGTATCAGATCATTTTTGAGTTCGTGTTGAGTTATAATCAAGTTCGTGTCGAGGTCGAGTCGTGTTATCGTGTTGAATTGAAAATTTTCACCCCTAACAAAGATGAAAACAAAATTATTTTAATTTAATTTATTTTTTATTTTTAAAATATTAAAAATATATGTATAAACACATATTTTATCATTGTATTTATATATGAAATTAATGTAGACATAATATATGTATATATCAAAAGATATATATACAAATAAGATACATTTCAACACAAATAATTAATTTTTTATCAACTTTCTTTCCGATTTTAGAGGAATTGATTTTAGTGAGTTGAAAGGAAAACTCATCCATCTATTTTTTCATCATTCCTATTTTCCTTTCTTACCAAACATGACGTTTTATTTATTTCTCCAACTTTTCATCCTTCTATTTTTTCATCATACTAAATGGAGCATTAGGGTTTTCAAATTGTCATGTGACCGAGATTGACAAGAGTGAGATCCTAATTTTGATGTCATTATTAACAGAAACTGAGAGAGATGGGATGAAGTTTGAAGAAGAACAATGAGAAATCTTAAATGACTTAGCTTGTATATTGCATTGACTATGTATATATATACAAAGGTGTAACCGACTAAAAAGCACCGACTTTGCGGCTATTAACAAACCACCACTTGCTTAACAAACCCAGTTTGCCCATATGCTACAATTATAATTAATCTAATACAATAACATAATTGAAGATCTAATACAACTGAATAGTTGTGCATCATTCTTCATTAACTAGCTTTGTTGTCTTCACATGGTTCATTAAGCCCCCTTAAACTGATGGGAGGTGCATTAACTAGCAGTTTGTCCGTAAGTATTAAGAACCTCTGTGATAACAAGGACATGGTGAAAATATTAGTAGCCTAGTATGTGGTATAAACATAGTTCACCTCAAGATCCTTGCGAGTAACCGTCTCCCGAATAAAATGATAATCAATTTCTATGTGCTTGGTTCTGGCATGAAACAAAGGAATAGAAGCTAGAGAGAGAGCTGAGATATTGTCACACCATAGTGGAGGGACATTTGGAAGATAAACATTCAGGTCACAGAGAAGCATTCTCATCTAGGAAAGTTCTGCAGCAATGGAAACCAGAGCTTTGTACTCAACTTCTGTTGAGGACCTAGAGACTGTGCATTGTTTCTTATATCCACAGTGGATAGGATTTTGGCCAAGACATAAAACAATGCCATTAGTAGATTTTCTATCAGTTGGATGTCCTGCCAAGTCAGCATCAATGAAGACAGAGAGAGTGAGGCTGTTGGATTGAAAAATAATACCAAAGGAGGAAATACCCATGATATATCTCCAAATTCTCTTGACTGCTATGAAGTGAATATCCGTAGAGGTGTGCATGGGCTGACACACTTGGTTCACTGAATAAGTAATATCTGGCCTTGTGAATAAGAGGTATTACAAAGCTCCTACTAAACTTTAATAGAGAGTTGGATCAGACATTGGAATACCAGCAATCCTAAACCGCTGCCCTAAGCATTGACAACACCATCTATAGAAAGTTTTCACGTCGGGAGGTCGGGTATTAGCTGGGTTGTATCTAAGAATGCCTCATGACCTGTTGTGAATTCTGCAATAAAATCTACCAAAATTTGTCCCTTGATAGTAGTTTTGGGCTTGTATTTGATGTCGAACTCGTTAAGTTCTATTACCCACTTGACTAGCCGTCCTGATGACTCTGGCTTGTGCAGGACCTGCCTCATTGGTTGATCTGTGAGGATTTCTATTGTATGAGCCTGAAAATAAGGTCTGAGCCTCCTTCCAGTTGTTACCAGGGCCAGAACCAGTTTCTCTATCTTCGAGTATCTCTCATTTGTTCCCCTCAGAGCTCTACTATAGTAATAGATTGGTTACTAAGTTATATCTTGCTCCTTAACTAGTACCGCGCTAGTAGAGAAATCTGAGACAGCAAGGTATAAGGTGATCACCTCTCCATCTCTAGGGCTCACAAGGATTGGGGGTGAGCTGAGATAATTCTTGAGGGCTTTAAATGCCTCACCACACTGGGCATCCAACTTGAACATTTTTTTTCAAGACTTGGAAGAAAAGTCGGCATTTATTAGTCAACTTAGAGACAAAGTGACTTAAGACTGCTATCCTCCATGTTAGACGTTGAACCTCTCTCATGCTTAAGGTTGGTTGCATGTCTATTATAGCTCTAACTTTCTCTGGGTTAGCCTCTATTCTTTGGCTATTGACTATAAAACCCAGGAATTTTCCAACAGAGACCCCAATGGCGCATTTGGCTGGGTTGAGCTTCATTTCATACTTCCTTTGAATTTGAAATGATTCCTTGAGGTGTTTGATATAGAACTCAACCTTCAAGGTTTTTACCAGCACATCATCAATGTATACCTTCATTTAGGTCCTGAATGCTTCTGAAACATACGGTTCACCAATCGCTGGTATGTAGCTTCAACGCTTTTCAATCCAAATGGCATGACTTGTAGTAGTATGTCCCCTGCTTAATTATGAAGAATTTCTTCTCCTGATCATTTGGGTCCATCCTGATATGGTTGTATCTTGAAAAAGCGTACATGGAACTTAACAGCTCATGCCCTGCTGTGGCATCCATGATCAAATCAATTTTTCTGAAAAGTGAAAAACTGTCTTTGGGGCAAGCCCGGTTTAGATCAGTAAAGTAGATGCAGAAGCGCCACTTGTCGTTAGACTTCTTGACGAGGACCATATTGGCGAGCCAGGTCGGATAATCTACCTCTCTGATGGCCTTGGCATGAAAGAGTTTGGAGACCTCCCTGTTAATCACTTTTTGGTGTTCTGGGGTGAAACTCTTTCGTTTCTGTTTGATGGGCTTGAAAGTTGGATTCACGCTGAGCTTGTGCGTGATGACTGAAGGTTCAATCCTCTGCATGTCCTCCTGCTTCCATGCAAATACATACATATTCTTTTTCAGAAATTGAATAAGGAGGGTCTTAACCTCCTTGAGAAGTTTTGATTCCATGTTAAGTGTCATGGGTCTTCGTCGAGCTAGACAAATTCCAGCTCTTCTAAATGTGTGGGCCTTGTTTCTAGCTCGTCTGTTATGTCAAGCTCATCCAGCTGTATGGTATCGACCTCTTTCTTCTTCATAGACATCATGTAGCACTTTCTTGCCACTCATTGGTCTCCTTAGACTATTCCAACGCCCTTCTCGATTGGAAACTTTATTACGAGGTGGTAAGTAGAATGAAAGACTCTCATGGCTTTGAGAGAAGGTCTTTTTAGAAAGACGTTGTATGCTGATGAGCATCAACGACCAAGAATTTTATAGTGGTGGTTGATTGGCAAGGAGGGTCTCCCATTGTAATGACGAGCTGAATTGAGCCTAGTGGGAGTACCCTCTCTCTGGAGAAACCAAGCAAGTGAGTCATCACTAGTTTGAGCTTGTCTCTGCTAATAGTCATCTTGTCAAAGGTGGATGCGAAGATGATATCGGCAAGCTCCCATTGTTGATTAGAACTTGGTGAATGGTTCTATTGGCAATGATGGCTCTTACCACCAAAGGATCATCGTGGGGATGCTGGTAGCCTTCCAGATTTGTATCCGAGAATGTTATGTCCATGCTCAGTTAAGGTGCCTTAGATACAGACTATATCTCCAAAAAGTCTTCAGTTCGGACTTTGCGCATGTGGGCCTTCCTAGTTGAGCTGGCTTCTCCACCTCTAACAAATCCTTTTGATATCACCCTAATTTTTCCCAAGGGCTATTGGTGTTGTACAGGAACTTACTGCTGAGGTGCTGGGGGTGGGTGAGCTTGGTTCTAATTGTCTTGTGCTACGAAGTGGCATAGTTGCCCTCTCTAAATTAGGAACTTGATCTCCTTCTTTTGCTAGATGCAATTGTCAGTGTGGTGACCATGATCTTGGTGATACTTGCAGTACTTTGTAGCATCCAGTTTTACGGGGTTTGCCTTCATTTGAGGTGGCCACCTTAGGAACTTTTCATTCTACACTTCGTAGAGGACCTGACACAATGTGGCATTGAGGGGAGTAAACTGCCTTGGAGCATATCTTGGCTACAAATCCTGAGGTGGGGGACCTAGGTGATCTCTACTGTCTCATCTTCTTTTAGGGGAGCGATCTCGGTCTCTTCGTGGAGACCTTTCTCGACTTATTTCCTTCTTCAGACTTTGGTCTTTTCTTTTCTCTTTCTCCTTGTGGGTACTCGAGCTACTAGTATTTGGAGGAGCGCTTCCTCGTCATTGATGTACTTCTCTACATTGGCAAGGGCTTCAACCATTTGGCTTGCGGATTTTGGAGATAGAGAACATTAAGTCCTTGGATTGGACTCCTAGTTCGGTAATGAAGACAGTGAGGGCAAATCTTTCATCAGGGACGTCTATCTTTAGAGTATTTGAATTGAACCTCTAAACGTAGTTTTGTAGTGTCTCGTTGGGTCCTTGTTTCACATTCAATAAATGGTAGCTTGGCTTTCGATAGATCTAGGCTCTAATAAAATGTGATACGAATAATATAGAAAACTCCTTGAATAAAGAAATAGAAGTTGTGATCAACCTATTGAACCAAGCCAAGGCTGAGCCCTTCAGTGTGATAGCAAAAACTCGGCATCGCACTGGGTCTTGATAACCATGCAGCTCCATCTGTTTCTTGTAGGTGTTGAGATGATCCATGGGATCCTTGGTACCATCAAAGGCTTCTACCTGTGTCATTCTGAACTTTGGTAGAAGGGGGAAATACAGCACTTCTGAGGTAAAGGGATACTTTGTCTGCAAGACCAAGGCGTCCATGGACATAGGGGTTTTGCCCCCCACAATCTCCTTCATGTGGCTGAGCTCCTATTAGATCTCTTTGAAGTGCTGTTCCCAGAATTGCTTCTTCCTTTCCTAAAAGAATGGGGGAAATTCATTCTTTTGAGTTCCCTTATTTTGACTCTATACTTCCTCATTGTCTTTGTTCCTCTGAACTTGACGATGGGCATTGCCCACTGTCTGGCTATGCTCATCCCCCTCAGTGATGTCCCTCAGGGAGTTAATGTGTTGGTGTTCCCCCTGTGGGGGTTTGTTATGCGTTGGTTATACCCTTTGGAGGCGTTGGATGAGGTTTATTAACTTCTCATTCTGCTAGAGGAGGCGTTGATTGGCTAGGCGAAGGTTTTAAAGCTCGTTATTGGAAGGAGGATTCGCCATGGGTGGATCAACTTTTGGATCCAGCAAGAAATCACGAGGATTTTCTTATTGACTTCCAGTGGCAACCTCTTGTTGATTCTGTAATCGAAAAGGGTTCATTTGACTTTTGCTCATATTGTGTGTAAAAACCATCAATTACTGAAGATAATCAGTAGATTTTAATAGGAACATTCGTTCCCACAGATGGCTCCAACTGATGATGTATCTGGCATGAAAGAGTAGAGATAGGGGGTTGATGGATACTGAGCAACTCAGTTTAAGCTCCTTGGTTCCTAAGATTTGGGTAAAGGAATGAGGATTGACACAAAAAAAAGTTTATAGTGGTTTACCAGCTCAGGAGCTCAACTAGTTTACTCTTAAGGGAGTCTTTTGCTCACGAGGCTTGTATTAATGAAGAAATGAGATTATAAAGAGTGATTATGGTTACAATTACTTATGTATTGCTAGAGGTTATGCACTTATTTATAGTCGATCTTGAGCCTTGCTTGACCTTTGGCAAGATACATGTTCCTCCTTGTAACGGTTGCTACTATCTTGTGCCGGTTATGAGGGGTGTTGGGTTAGTTGCGATTCTTCTACCTAGATATGCAACCATTGCTATTTGGGTGGTACTTGGGTGGAGACCAGCTATCTTCTGCACAACCCTCCTTGAGATATGGCTGTAGGGATGGGAGCTCTGACCTTGAGCTCCATGGGCATCCAAAGCGAGCTGGGCTCTCAATCTAGGAAAGCATGACTTGAATCACCGAGCTCATCCTTAAGCATTTTTAAGGTATCATCAGTAGTAAAGGTGGATAGGATTATGTAGAAGGAATAGTTGCAATGATGGGACATGATCCTGTGATAGTATTGGAATGCGAAGAAGAAGAAGAAGAAGAATAGACTGGAACATTAGTGATAGAAGAACATATAATATTGGGAGATTGTAACTTAGAAGAAATAAGATGCAGAAGAGATGGAGGAGAGAACAAGAATGAAGGAGAAGAAATCTAAGAAGAGGATGAAGTGGATGAAGGAGAGCCAAGTAAGGAAGGTTGGCCTGGTGATGAGAAAGATGGATGCCAAAGATCAACTTCAGAAAGACAGTAAGAATAAGAAGGAGATAGAGGCAAATGGAAATAATGTCTCATCAAACACCACATGTATGGAAATATATATCTTGTTAGATGTGTAATCATAACAAAGATACCCTTTGTAGTCACAAGGATATCCAAGAAAAACACACTACTTTGACTTAGGCTCTAATTTGTTCTGTCTATAAGGTTGAAGTACTGGGTAACATGCACACCCAAAGATCTTAAGATAAGTATAATTGGGTTTTTCATGATAAAGTAACTCAAAAGGAAACTTGGAAGAGGTATTTCTACTAGGGAGTCTAATAATAAGATAAACAGCAGTAGCAAAAGCCTGAAACCAAAAGGCATGAGACATAGAGGCTCTAGACAGAATTGTAAGTGCAGTTTCCACTATATGCTTGTGTTTGCTTTCTACAGTTCCATTCTGTTTAGGAGTGTACGAGCAGGATTTTCTGTGAAGAACTCCATAAGATGACAGAAAAATTTGAAAAGAATTACTAGTGTATTCCCCACCCCCATCAAATTGAAAAGCTTTAATTATGTGAGAAAGAAGACTCTTTACATAGTTCTTGACTTTATAGAAAACAGAAGGAACATCAGAATTGTGAGTTAGAGAAAAAATCCAGGTAAATTTAGTGAAGTTGTCAATAAAAGAGATATAAAATTTAAATCCATTGATTGAAACACATGGTGATGGACCCCATACATCACTATGAATAAGTTTTAATCAAACATACAGAATTGGAAACTAGAAAAGGTAGTTTAGTCATTTTTCCAAATAAGCAATGTGAGCAAATAAAATAATGTGAGCAAATACAATGATGTTCAGATTGTTGTGTAGAAGGGAGTTTATTTACTACCAGAATTTGTTGAAGAACTGCAGCAGAAGGATGACCTGTTCTATCATGCCAAGTCTGATTAGGAATTTGAGTACCAAAATAAGTCATGGGAGGTGAATTGACATGAGACACACCACGAAAAGGATAGAGTCCATAGCTATTCTGGCCTTTGTATAGTATTTCTCCCGTAAATTTGTCCTGAATTTCAAAGAAATCATAGTGAAAGATGAACTTACAGTGATTATCAGTGCAAAATTGTTTGAGTGAGAGTTAGTTTGTGACAATAGAAGGAACCCTAAGCGCATTGTTAAGCTGAAAAGTATGAATTGTATGTGAAGAATGGAATGACCTGAATGAGTAATGGGAAACTCAGTGCCATTTCCAACAGAAATTGTATCTTCTCCATAATAAGGACTGCCCAATGAAAGATTTCCTAGATCAATAATGAGATGATTGGAGGCGCCAGTATCAGTAAGCCAGAAATTAGGATCATTGTTTCCAAAGGAGGTTGCCATTGCAACAAGCTGAGATGGAGGCGCCAGTAGCAGTCAATAGCTGTGTGTCCACCTTTATTGCAAATTTGACACTATGTAATGGACTTATGTTTAGAGGGATTTACTGAGTTTTTGTGATGTGGTTCCGACGAACTAGGTGGTGAATGAAACCAGCCAAGTGCTTGATTAAAAGATTAATTGTAGTTTGGATTTTGCCTCATCCATTTGCATTTCTCCCTCATCATTGACCACCTCTATCTCTACCTCTTTGTTCAGATTGATAGTAGTTATAATTGTTGCCTTGATAGATTGGAGATCTGAACTATGGAGCTACCATAGCAGTTGGATGAAACTGTTTTTGAGGGAGTTTAGCAGTGGATTCAATAGAAAGCTCTTCATCCTCTAGAAGAACATGCAATTCTTCAAGTGTAACTAACTAAGATCTTGTTCATAAAGTAGTTTTGAATGCACTGAATTCTGGTGGTAAGCCATTTGAGGTGTAAATCAAAATATCCTCATCATCCATCATTGAGGATGCTGCAACAAGTTTATCTCTGAACTCCTTGATTTTTTGGACGTACAAATCAATTGAATTGGTTCCTTTCGTGATAGTTTGAAGCTAAAAAAATAAAAAATAAAAAAAATCTTGATAGAAAAGAGAATCTCCTTTCTAATGCGCTCCAGACATCATGAGAAGTCGAGTAACCAATGATGTGATAAATTGCTGTAGGAGATACTGTCGCATTGATCAACGCCATCAACACTTGATCTTGCACAGTCCAACTTTGATAACTTCGACAGATTTCAGAAGTTGCAACACTAGATTCATCACAGATGATAGAATCCATCAAAACATCCTAGTAAAGAATGAGCTCGAATAAGTGAAATGATATGAAATTTCCATGAAACATAGGTCGTGGAATCAAGGCATAGAGAAATCAAATTGTAAACATTGGATAGCAGAAAAATTGGTAGTGAAGTTGAAGAAGACGAAGATGTCGAAGAGGAGTGAGAAATAAAGGAAGTAGAAGACGTCATTTTAGATCTGAAAAAAAAAAATGAAGCAGAGAGATGAGAACAGACATTTGCCTAGGGCTCTGATACGATAACAAGAACTGAGAGAGATAGGATGAAGTTTGAAGAAGAACAATGAGAATTCTTAAATGGCTTAGCTTTTGTATTGCATTAACTGTATATATATACAGACGTGTAAGAGCAACTCCAAAAGGCTAGTTAAAATCCTTTTCTTAGCTATTTTAGATAGCTTCTCCCTAAAATGTGATTCCAATAGACTAGTTATTCCCTTATCTATTTCCCGTAACCCCATTTTCACTCGCTCTATCTAGCTAGCCACTTTTTCCTCGCTGGCGCCAATCTCTCCCTCGATCGTCGCCTCCTAATCCTCTTCGAGTCTTAGAGACTCTCGCCTCTTGTTGCCTCATCCTGCCTCTCCATCGATTTAACTCGAAGCCACAAGCCAGTGAAGCCACATATTACTTGAAATCCCTTACTGCCGCCTCCTCTTTCTCTCAGACTCTTTATGCGCATGCACTTCTCAAGCCACAAAACCTAAATCCCAAATCAATCGATAAAACTCGAAGCCTTTAGAGCTGCTTCAAAGTCGAAGGCACAAGCCACAACTCAAGCCACAAGTCTTCAGAATTGCTTCAGGTACATAATATCTCTCTTTCTCTGCGCTATGTATATATATTGTTGTATGCATGTATGTAAATATATAGGGTCTGATTTTCTTGCATCCCCAATTTTAAAATCATGGATAGTTTGAATAATTGTTGGTCAAGTTTGGAAGTGTTTGGATGAGGGAGAGATCGTGGATTTATGTAGTTGTTATTGATCGTTTGTGTAGATCCTGAATTCACTTCATGCCTTTGTTGATTTTTTTATTAGTATGATTGGAAGCATTGGTTTGTTACTGAATGATCATGTGCTTTGGTTTGAATTGAATTAGGATTCTTACATCAAAATGGTATTTGGTTGAGAGATCTAAATTGGATTTTGTTTGATTGAAATTTGATATTAAATTATTTTGTTCCTTTTGGTATGATATTGAATTGGGTTTTCTTGGTACTATTTTAGTATGGGTTTTCAGTTTGATATGGGTTTAGAATATTAATGGCTTTTCTTGTGTTTTTTTTTTGGGGGGGGGGGGGGGTTAATGTACGAGGTATAAAATTTAAATATAGTCCAGTTTTATTATATAGATAAAAAAGTTAATGGACACTGGTCTTCTTTTTCTCTACGTGATGGAAGTATAATTGCACCTATCATTTAAGATGATAAAAATATGATAAATAGTATGCTATTACAAATCAAATTATAAAAGTAAAAGAACTTGGAGCAAATGAAGGGACACAAAAAGTGTAACGCTTCAAAACCCACCTTAGATGATATTACAAACTAAAAATTATTTATCGTATGAGAGCAACTAAATAATTTCATCATTCAAAAAAATTTCATTCATCCAATATAACATTTACAATATCATCCCAAAAGCATAGATCAATTATGACCATTATATCCAAAAAAATATGTCATGCTATGACAATTACATCACAAAAAAATCAAATTTAACTTGCAGCGGAATTTCAAAAGGATTGACTTTACATAGTCTCAAAATAAATTCTATAGGCTAGAACAAAAGAGAATATAATTCTAGACGTCCACTTCAAGATCTACGTTTTCTTCTATAGGAGCTTCCCAATGTGCTTGTTCATCTACTCCTAGCTCTTTCTCTAGCACATAATCTGAAAAATATGTTGTTTGTAGAGGGTAAGCACAAAGCTCTGTAGCAACCTTCTCCCAAACTCATATAAGGTTTAGAAAGCATTGAAAAACAAGCGGGTCTCATTTTGCAAATATCATATATTAATTTTTGAAAGAAAACAAGAACATTTCAATAGATTTTTAAGTTTACACAATAATAATAATTTAAATGAACAGTAAAATTTTTTTTCAAACAATAAATCATTTCTAACCATAAGTCATTTTCCACATGTTCTTGTAGAGTCACAAACCTCCACAACCTCTTGTAGGAAACCAATTCCACACAATAAATATGTTCTCATATATGTTGGTTGTTTCCCATGAATCTACACGACTATACCTCGTTCGCCCAACCATTATCATACAAACCACTTTAAGAAGTGCGTATACCGTCTCCCACGACATTGACGAATCTTTCCCAGGAAAAGTATTCCCACCCTCAGTTTCGAACTTACGTGAACAAGAGTGGTTGCTCTTACAACTAACAAACCACTACAAGTGTTAGGAAACCATCTCACCCCTACTGGGATAGACTAACCTCTAACACTCTACGGCAGTGCTCAAATGCAATTCAAGTCCATCACAACAACCATACAAGAGATACAATTCCAACAATTTCCTCAAATAACAAATAATTTCATAATTCCCCAATTTCACAATTTGTAATACAAGAGAACCATTTAAGAAAATAAGCAAGAGATTATCACAACATCATTTTATTACTCGACACCAAGCACTAAAGTTTTAAAGTTAAGAATAAAGGAAGAATCAAGAAGAAAGTCCATCTCTTTTGAAAACTAGGATTTTATATCAAGAAAATGAGATTTCATG
>CAUOFW020001724.1:932223-960132 GCA_963454935.2 Ilex paraguariensis
GGGGGGGGGGGGGGGGGGGGGTTTAACAATGAACTGCCAGAAAATTTATGAGGAATATTCCATCAGATACTAATTAATCCATACAAAATTAAAAAGCTTCATATACTCCTACTTGTACACCTAAGTCTCCAGTAGATGGTGCTTCAACTGAAATGGGTCGAATTGATCCCATCCCAGGAGCTTTCACAGGTTGAACATTGGACCATATTACTTGATAAAGTGGCAGTAAGCACATAAAATACATCATCCATATTTGTGATTGTTGGACCTAGAGATTGTCTAAAAGTTATATAGAGTCAAGGATGGTTGATGGTTGATCTCCAGGAGTTGAGGGGAACTGCTTCAACTTTAATATTGTAAACCCAAGAGCAGGTTGAGCGAAGTAATATAATTCTCAAAAAATCGAGGTCAAATCCTCAAGAAATTGTAACAAGAAAGCAATCACACAAATACTTAAACAAAATTAAAAATAAATAATTTGTTTAGGAAATTGTTGAACAAATAAAATTGATTTAAATAATTAAAACAATAATAAAAATAATAGAGCATCAGGTACTCCATCTCAATTCCATACAATAATGATTAAAGACTCAAATATTAACTTGAAACAAGAATCAGATGTCAGTTAATTCAAATAACAAATCAAGTAAAAAAAATTAAAAGTTATAATCAAAAGATTATTCAGGAACCTAAATAATCATTCAATTATGTTATTTTATGAAATAATGATAATTACCTCAAGTATGGAATAATCAGTTATTTATTCGCAGGAAAATTCAAGCAATCGATGTACATGGCACAATGACTCACGAATTTTACAGAGCAAAAAATTTGCTATAAGATCAAAAATTAAATTAATAAAAAATTATAAATCATTAAACTCAGAATCAATAACATTATCGTACTTCATTGAGAGGTTCTCCTCTATCCCTAACTTAGCCTTCTAGCCAGACATAACGAACTAAAACTAGAAAATAAAAGATGGAAAAAAGAATAAAATCTCTAAATGAGAACCCCTATTTATATTAAAAATAAATCCTAAGTATAAGTAGAAGATATAAGATTGTCTTGGAAGGAATTCATTTCCCAAAAAGAAGTCTTGTAAGGTTAAATCTCATACACAAAATCTTTGGGGCGCGGGTACAAAATATGTTCAGACTTCGAGCTTCCATTTCGCATATTTAGAGGCTAAATCATGAAAATTTCGTGAAATATACTTTTGTAGCCATTGAAGTCTTATTTTCAACCCCTAAATATTAAGTAAATCGGATATCAAAGTCAAAAGTTATAACCAAAATACTGAAAATGTGTCAAATTCTTATCTTGTAGAATACTTTTCTAATCTAACTCTAAATGAGTTTTCTTCCAACTTGAACTATTATAAGAATTAAATTGTTGATTTATCTTCAAGTCTTCCAACCTCAATCTTGACTCTTCAATTTTTATCAATAATGATTATTTATCTAGTGATTTCTTCACTTGCATTATTCATTATTATTTTAAATTAATCAATTTACTTGCAAAATAAACCAAACAACTAGAAAAAATATCAAACTAAAAAATTAAGAAATTTAACACATTTAATTACAAATAACATGCAATTAACAAATCATTAAATATAGTAATTTTGATGATTAATCAGGAACCCTGCTACTTGATTGGCACTTGAAGCCAAAGTTTATATTTCCAATTTGAATGAAACATCCTGTACTTGTCTCATCTTATAGGCATTAACACATGGATTCATTCTAATATGGTGCGTACTTCACCAATCTCATGCATCATGAAACAAATTTAGATAATGAGGTTATAGGTCAATTTTCACCAATATCTCCTCAAGTAAAATCCACTAACAAAAAACAACGAGGTGATAATTTTACATTAGAGGTTGCAAATATAACCATTACAAATATGATCGTTATTAATATAATCGTTGAAAAATTAAAATTTTAAAATTTTGAATTTCGTGACCATTATAAATTTGACCGTTATTAATAAAAATTAAAATTTTAAAATTTTTGATGACGTGGCGTAACATGTGAGCATATGATGTCATCAATATGGTGATGACATGGTATACAACATAGTATTTTAGATTTTAATAATTAATAGTTAGTTAAAGTTAATTGAAATGGTTAGCTAAAATAGATAGCGTTGTTGGAGTGAATTTGAAAAAGTTGTTAGTTAAAGTAGATAATATAATATTTAAATATATTTTGAGTAGTTATTTTAGATAGCATTATTGGAGATGCTCAAACCGACTAAAAAGCACCGACTTTACATCTGTTAACAAACCACCACTTGCTTAACAAACTCAGTTAGCTCATGTGCTACAATTAAAATTAATTTAAGAGAAATATTATGTATTCTAAATTTATAATTCAAATTTTTATTTTAAATGAAGGAGACTGTTGAATGAGTGAGTCCTATCAACTTTTTAAAATAAAATCCATTGATTCAATAGTTCTCATTCATTTAGAATACAAATTTGAGTTATAGATTTGGATTACATAGAATTGATCTTAATTTAATACAATAGCGTAATTGAAGATCTGATACAACTGGACAGTTGTGCACCATTCTTCATTGACTCGCTTTGCTATATTCACAAGGTTCATTAGTTATGAGAGTAAGATATGTAATTACATACGAAGAATATTGAGAGAGCCAAGAATGATTTAGGGCATTTTCTTGTTCAAAAGTTATAGAAGTCATAGAGAGAAACCAAAAGTGATGAGAGAGACCAATAACAAGTGGAGAGACGCTGGGTTTTTTTCTTTAGGAGAGACGACAGTGTTAGAGAAGAAAATGCCGAAAAGAGAGTTTCATCTTCTCTCTGTTGGTGCATCCTAAATCCTGATGTCCCTTGGCTTTAGGTGTATTAGGTTTGGGTTTGTTAAGTAGAATTCATCCTAACCATTGATCTAGGTATAGGGTTTTGGATGGACAACTAAAATTAGACCACTAAAAATAAGAGTGGAAAGTAGGTAATAAAAATATCGAGCTTAAATCAAGCCACCCAAGTAGGTCGAGCTGTGCTCATTTAAAAAATGGGCCTAGATTCATATTCATAATTAGCTCATATTCAAATTTTAATGAGTTTGAATGAGCCAAGCTCAAGCTATTCGTTTAGTTTACCAACCCTCACAACAAGACTTGTCTGGTGCCCCCAATATCCTTATAAAACTATTAAAAAATCAATAGAGGAAAAATCCTTCACTTGAGGATTCAGTAGCATCCGCTATCCTTCTTCAACTACAAGCTCTATTGACACATGTTGAGTGACTGTCGAACCTAAAGGGTGCACGAACACTAGCTCTTGAATTCTGATCCTCCAAGCAAAGACGAGAGCTACTAATTCTCATATCTCCACAAAAGATTTCTTATAGGTTCATTAGTAACTAAAATATCAAATGATGATCAGCTTACCTTCTAACCTTAGAAGAGAGGAAATGAGACCCGCTAAATGGCTTTATCTCACTCTTTAATAGTGAGCTAGCACACATAAATGTGTGTGACAACAAGCTCTCCGGTATGTGATATTCAGGGCATTGAGCAATTTACTGGCTTGAGATACCCCAGGGAAACTCGAGAAAATGGTATCAAGGCAAGTATTGCACCTTTCTTCGGGGTTATGGACGATTCTAGGAAAAACTCAGAAAGAGATCGCAAGAATTAGCAAGAGAAGATGAGACTACAAGACTCATCTTAAAACAAACCCAACAACGGAACATGTACTGAGTAGTAAGCACGCGTAGAATCACAAAAGTTATTTGTGAAAAAAGATGACACTTGACCTCCCAAGACTCAATTATATTTGTTGGCTTTGATTTGTTTGGTCACAATTTTGTAGAAAATCTAATAAAATTCTTCGTGTTTGTGAATGCCCAAAACTTGCATTTTTACATCACGAACCAATGTCACATAGAGCATATAACTCTCCTAAGATCTATGCAACAGAGAAAACCATCATATCTCAGGGCCTTAGGAGAGTTATCTTGAAAAAAGGTTAAGCCAAAAAACAGCGTTCTTAAGGATCTTAAAGTTATAAATCGTTACTTTGCATGCACAATTATTGAAAAAAAAAATCCTTGCACGCCAAGGCCTCAGTGTCATAACCCAAAGACAACGAATCCAAGCAAAAAAATCATTTCATATGTAGTCATTGAGTGGCATAGTTTTTTGTTTCCCAAGCTCCACACTCATAGTTACGGAACCATGAATCCATGCATAAAAAGGTCTTGTGGCCATGTCACATCAATTGTACTGCATGAGCTTAGTGCTCATGTAACTTATAGCTCAACTCTTCTTCTATTAGCAAGTCCGAGCTCCAAACTCATTGACATGCCTTTCAAAGCTTTATGCTCACATCAACAAACCAACTCTTGTTCAATTTATTTTCGCTGAGCTAAGCTCATCCATATCATTGCCTAAGGTCAATTTTGGCTTTAATTATTATTTTTTATCTCTATGATCATTGACAAATTTGCTTGAGCATAACACTCACTTATACCACAACTCAGTGTTTCCTCTATTATTGTCATCTCTAACAAGCTCATCAATTGTATTATCTAAGTTCAGTTCAGCTCAAACTTCATTTCTACTATTATTCTTGATTACTAAGTTCATCGACAATTCAATTTGAGTTCAACTTAGAACTTTGTGTATCTCTAGAACATAGACTACTTGCATGTCTCTCTTCATGATTACCTGTGGTGAACCCTTGGTTGGTGACCCCTAAATTCACCCATTGGTTGATCTCGCATATCTTTCTATTTCATCTGATATCAAGAAACATTTGACCATTGATTATGTTCCTCGTTCTAAATGATGAGAAAGGTTCTTGGAAATGTTTTCTTGGTGGACAGTTGAACTCCAACGTCCAACCATGACATCACATTTTGGTTAGTGAATGCTTCATGGCTCGACTTCAAGGGCATCTTCGAGATTGGTGGATTTTTGTAGGAGAATATTGCCAATTGAAATTTCACCAAGTATCCATAGTTGAAGAATTCAAGAACTTTTTATATCGAGAATTTCTCGATACTTCAGACCACTATGCCATCCAAGCCCGCGAGGAATATTTACAAATAAAATGTCATTCTTTTCAGAAAAAAAATGTAGAAAAACATTATAATCGCATGCCCAAGCAATATCATATTTCATGCTTCGCGTATATTAGAGGAACAACTACTTACAGAGGATCTAACTAAAAAATATTCGTGAGTACCTCGCATGTCGTTACAGATAAGGATCAAGCAAGGTTACAATTATAGTTTATGTACCGCAACAAATAAGGAAATCAACATTTGTTTCTCCGATCTCTGCTCAAGCCTCTAAATTTAGTGCTTATATAGATCTGGTTAGGGTCATGCAAACTCATGCCATATAAAGGCATGCATCACACACATAAATGGTACACTTTCATTAGCTTCACATTCTTTACTTGGATATCTTTTCTTCAAAACCCTTAAAAGACACGTTTAGATGAGAGTAATCTTAAATGAGAATAAGTATCTAATTCTTAATGATGAGATACCCAGATATCAATTACTATAATAATCTTATATTTAATGATTGGTTATTGTCAGAAATCTTGTATAGAAATTAATGTTATTGTCATATTGTCTTAAGAAATAATTTAATTTTAAAAATTAGATTGATTATAAGAGGAGAACTTATATTTTGAAATGAAATTAATTTTATGAAAGAATTTCATTTTGGGATTTGTATTTTTTTTATAGAATACACAATCAATATAAGTATGAAATTATCACCATTGATCATGGGTTTAGGATACACACCCTTATTGAGAATTGGATTATGATAGTAGTTTTATTTTTAAGTTAGATTACTGAATAATTGAGTATTTAAACATGATAATTTAGAATTTAAAAATAATAATCTCATCCCAATCAAAATTATCGTCATCTAAGTGGAACTTGGTGATTATTATATCATAAGTTTTTCCAAGCATCAATCAAGTCCTTACCTTCTTCTTTCCCTCTTCCTACCTTTTACAAGTCAACATTGAGCCATTAATTTTACTATGGATTAATAAATTTGGAGAACTTAGATCCTCACAATACCATTTTTTTGTGTACAATATTAGAGAAAACATTGGTCATCATAAAAAGTGATTTATCATCCAAACAAAATCTATGTACGCCCAACTACACCATCCTAAACCGTGATTATACAACTACTTTCCTTCCTCGTTGTTAGTATAAAGATTTAATTTAAAAACTTAATTCATATATTAATGCTTTTAAATTAGATTCAATCTGTATTATTGTTATTGTAAAGCAATAAGTAAATTACTACCCCCGGCTGATTTAAGTTGGTCCTACTTAATGCCACGTGTCAACTGCTCAATCAGCTATTTGTCATCCGAACTTCCGAAGATCTTTTGCCACACATCTGATTTTATATCCAATCACAGAACAGCTTCTTAAAACGACGCCGTGTTTAAGAAGCCGTGACTCAACCGTTCAATTCCTAATAAGCCTACTTCTCCTTTTCACAATAGAACAGAAACCTGTACTTCCCAATTACACATAATATCCTTGTTCTCTATTCCAACTTTACATCGATCTCCAGATTTGTATGGTTTCTCTCTCTCTCTCTCTCTCTCTCTCAGAGAGAGTTAGCGATCAAAAAAAGTTCTTTCTCTTGTTCTCCGTCTCTCTCTAGAAAACTCTCACCAATCCGTTGAGCAACATGACAGCCAAAATGGTTTTGTTTAGGTACAATCTCTCTATGTAAAACTTGTTGGGTAGAGAGAGAAAAAATGGCAGCCAAATTGGGGTCATTCAGGCGAAGTTTTGCGGAGAAGAGAGAAAGAGAGAGACTATTGTCCTCATGCGGAGGAGGGTATTCAGAATTACCTGGATTTACACATACAATAGATATTGAAGATGAGACTTCTGGGTATTGTTCTTTTCGTTCAATTCGTGAGAAATTTGCAGATTCATGGAAGAACTTTCGAAGTGTTGCTTTCAAGGCTTGGGAGTTGGGTCGGTCAGACCCAAGAAAGATTGTGTTTTCAGCGAAGATGGGTTTGGCTTTGATGCTGATATCTTTGTTGATTTTCTTCAAGAAGCCAGTAGAAGAGCTCAGTAAATACTCTGTTTGGGCTATACTTACTGTTGTGGTCGTGTTTGAATTCAGCATAGGTTTGCATTTTTCTCTCTAGCTTGATTTGTTTTTGTTTCTTGTTTTTTAAATTATTGCTATGGTTTTTTTTTTTTTTTGGAATAATTGTTATAGGCATATGGCAATGTTTGAAAAAAAGGAAAATGCTATTTGGACCTAATTGGGGAGGTAATCTAGGAACCTAATTCAATACAACCATCGAATTGATTGGGGGCTCCATTTAACATCTAAAGTCACAACTAATCTAATGGTTGTATTGAAATCACATCATTAGGTTCCCAAATTAAGTCTTCAAATAAAGTTCCTATAGCATTCGAGAGTCAAAGTTAAGAAGCGCTATACCTATATAATATTCTTTGAATTGTTGACAACTTTATAGCCAATTATTAAATTGAAAATTGGGAAGACATTACAATAGCTATGGAGAAAAAATAATTTATGGTCAGTGAAAATAATAAATTAAAAAAAAAAAAAACCTATGATCAAGAGCGCAGTGAACACCATGCAAAGAATAGGTGTTTTGAGTGGCATATATAGGAATAAGTGAATATAAATCTATCGTTATCGTTCAGTAAACCATCCTCCCCAATCAAAGCAAAAATCAAAAGAAAGACCAAACAAAAATTAGTTGAATGGTATATCATCAATCTTATGTAGAAGTTACCCTCTTACAATTGTACATCTGTTGTTGTGATCTTGTTAGATGACAATTTCATTGCAAAACGGTTTGATTCGGATATTGGGATATGATGGGTTTGACATGATTTATTATTCATAAACCAACAGCATATTTAAGGCTGTTAGTAGAGCACATAATTGAGCCTTCTGATGACCTATAGTAGTTACCTTTACTCTTTTGGTGTTTGTGCGAAAAGAGTGGAAAAATTGGAAACTGTTACTTCCTGAAAAGGAACGGTGGTGAGTTCACTTTACATTTGTTTGAGTGAAAGGAGGTGCACCCTCCTCTAGCACATCAGGAGGATGAGGAAATTCAACCAAGTGATCCTTTTGATATTATATTTGTTTGCTTCAGTGGGACCAAGTTGTGTAAAGTCCTGATCAACTACGTTGAATATAGAGCTAGTTGAATGACAGTGGAGGTGGGTATTTGGTAAGGAGTCGGTTTATGACATGGTATAGGAAATAGCTGGACGAATTTTATAGGCAAGTTTGTATTAAGAAGAGGGATGATCAAAGGGTGGGATTTTGGCATCTTCTCTGGTGTGCGCCCTTCAAGCTATCCTTTACAATATCTACAGGAGTCCTGTGAACAAGGATGTTCAGGTAGGTGATTTTTCAAGGAGGGGCTTCAGTCCCCCCATCCAAAAAGTGAAGGTTCTAACCTGGATACTCTCTCACCAGGTGATATTGGCTTTGGGCTAAGCCTCTGGAGAGGGGGAGGGCGGGCATGAGGTGCTTCATTGCACATGGCTAAACCATCTTAGCTAACTATTAGTATCATATCCAGTAAGAGTTTTTGCTTATCACGAGTCTTTACCTATCATCGGTAGTATTTTTATTGATTGAAACCTCCAAATTTCATGAATGTTCATTCTGTGGCCATGCTTATACTAGCTGGAAGGATGCATTTCAAGGTATGCATGCATGCCCATATTTTGTTTTCAATGTTGATGATCTTCATTCTGCTGCAGGAGCCACTCTTAGCAAAGGTTTCAACCGTGGGTTGGGAACATTGTCAGCTGGAGGGCTTGCTCTTGGCATAGCCGAGTTGTCTGTATTGGCCGGGGAATGGGAGGAAGTTGTTATAATCATCAGCATATTTATCACAGGTCTGACTTTGTAGTCAGTGTTTTTTTCTAGAATCTATTAGCATGATCTCATGTCGTGATATGTAAGTAATATCATTTGCTGAACGTGAATTTGTTTCCAGGGTCTTGTATGACGTATGCAAAACTGTACCCAACAATGAAGCCATATGAATACGGTTTCCGAGTTTTCTTGATAACATATTGTTTCATAATGGTATCTGGATATCAGACAAGAGAATTCGTGAATACAGCTGTGACTAGGTTCTTGCTTATTGCACTGGGCGCTAGTGTTTCTCTGGCAGTGAATATATGCATCTATCCGATCTGGGCTGGTGAGGATCTGCACATTTTGGTGGTGAAAAATTTCATGGGCATTGCTACTTCCTTGGAAGGTTGGCATTTCACCATTATCAATTTCTTTATATTGAAATACTTGGGTCAGTAAAATGCAGTAAAGGCTACTTATTCAGTCTCATTTCCATGTTGGCTAATCTTTTGAAACTTCTCCAGGTTGTGTTAGTGGTTACGTGAATTGTGTTGAATACAAGAGGGTCCCTTCAAAAATTCTTACTTACCAAGCTTCTGATGATCCAGTGTATAGTGGCTACAGATCTGTACTGGAATCAACAAGCCAAGAGGATGCTCTGGTACTTTTTCATATCGATTGTGCTGCATCAACTCATTATTGCATAAATATATTGACGTCTTGACTTAACTCGTTTTCATGTCTGCAGGTAGGCTTTGCTATCTGGGAGCCGCCGCATGGTCCGTACAAAATGTGTAAATATCCGTGGAGAAACTATGTCAAAGTAAGTGGTGCTCTAAGGCATTGTGCGTTCATGGTTATGGCATTGCATGGATGTATGCTCTCAGAGATACAGGTAGCTATTCTTTTGTCGTCCATATTCCTTAAAGATGCTTCTTTCTATTGTCAGACATGCTCTATAGGTGTCTTTAGAAAATTTTGTTTACTAGTTAATCTGGGAGGTAGTTTTTCATGGTATTGTGCCTTGACATGGAGTATCATACTGCAATGATAATCTTCTAAAATTTCTTTTTGCATTTTCCTAGCTTAATGTCTTTCTAGACTAAAGTAAAATGCTATCCAAACTAATGGAAGGTGTAGTGCAAGCGCCACAAACGTGATGAAGACTGCGATTGAATTGTCTCTCTTGAAATTTTTAAATTCCAAATGACCAAAATAACAAAATACATCCAATCACTTTCTCTCTGTTGAGGGATTTTTCTATCTCTACTTATACATCAATTATTGTATCACTTCTTACTTACCTTTTCGCCATTTTACTCTCTGTATATTTACGAATTTCTGTTGCTAAATTTTGATTTATACATGTTGAAGTATAAATATTTGAGTTACACCCTATTCAACAATTTAAACTTTTGGAGTAGATGATTGTTTAACATGGAATCAAAGCAGAAGGTTTTGTTTTCAAATTTCATTGCCACCCTAATTATTAAAAAGATTTTCATTAGCTAGTCCCAAAATCTAGCCTCCATGAGACATCCTCTCCAACATCTTAAGCTTTTGGACTAGATAGTTGTTTAACAATATGCACTTAGCGATCAATCAGGAAATAGCATAAATCTTAAATGCGTTAAAACACAAGTCAATAAGTTACGAGGGTATAATGACTTCATAAGGTTCAAGGCTGTTGTAAAAGTCAAAACTTCATGGTGGCCAAAATGATGTAAGAATTTCGTTTTGTTCATATGTACAATTGATTGCTAGTTTGACCGTATATGGACGTACCAAACTCGTTGGTGACAGCTTCTCGTGAACGGGGTCCACATCCACAAAAGCTCCATAAATGGACCTGTGGTAACCTAGTTGGAACGATAACTCGTTAACTACCAAAGAAAAATGATTTAGCATTTGTCAATTGGATTGGGTAAAAGAATATAAGCTGGTTTGTGATTGATTAGATTGTTATCTTATGTTTTCTCCCTTTATTATGTACTGATTTTTGATGGATTGTATCTTGGGTGGATGACTTTTCCAAGTTGCAATTATTTGGGTGATTTGATTGGGGAGAAATTCAAGAATATTTGAGAATAAGTATGAAGTATTTGATGGACTTTGGAACTGAATTCACTTTTTAGCAACTTTTGGTGTCAGTTTCAAAGGAGGTTGCAAATATCCCTCTCTTTGGTATTTTGGTGAATTAGAAGGCGACTTGTGATTGATTAGCTCGCTATCTTAAGTTTTTTTCCTTTCTTATGTTCTTCTTTTTTATGGAGTGTATCTTTGATGGATGACTAATCCATTCATGAGTTTCCTTTTTATTTTTTATAAAATTGTGTTTTCTATAAAAAAAATAAAAAAGAATATAAGGTGGCTTCACAGATAAGGATAGAAGAAAATGTCTTAACAGAGAGAGAGAGAGAGAGAGAGGAGACCTGTGCAGGTTCCTGTACATGACCACCGCATATTTGTTTTTTTTTTTTTTTATCAGACCACCACATATTTGTTGACCTTTGAAAATTCTAAAGCAAATTACCATATATTCTTAGCAAGTCCTGTCAAGTCAAAACCTTAAGCCAAAGGGTCTCCAACTGATGCACATTTCCCTCTACAGAGCTCTTGTGGCTTAGTGCGAGGAGGAAGCAGGGGTAGAATTTTCAATTTTGCCTAGAACGTAAGGGGTTTTATGTGCCTATTTTTGGGCATTTAGGAGATGCTGTGTCCAGGACTTAACCAACGGTGTGTAAAAGGTAGTTTGTCATAGGAGGTTTGCTTATAATTTGTCTTGATCATAGTAACTCGAACAGATCCTGTCTCAGAACCTAGTTAACACCATAATATAACTTCATGCAATTGTAATTCTGTGTTCCCTTTCAAAACTAAAAATTATAACTAATTGTTGTAAAATATGTTTATCAATAGCCAACTTCTCATGAAATTTCCTCCTATATCAACTATTTTATTTGTTCTTGTTGATTTCCTGCCCCTAGTTATGTTTGTGGTGGTTAGTTTTATTGTTTCCTGTTCTTTTCACTTTATGAACCAAATTTAATGCATCGTTCACATTATATAAGTTTAGCCTGAGTCTTGAGTACAACTTTTTGGGGAAGTAAACCCAGGGTAGACAGAAGTCCCATGGCAAATGCTTATGACTGTTTCATTGAAGAAGTCACATTTCGTCCTGTTGACTCCAGGATTCTCTTGCAGATACAGGCAACAAATACAAGATTGTATAGAAAAGTTCCAGAATTAATTGCTTATCATATTCTGTAAATATTTAATTAAGGCAATATTGGCCGATGGTCTGTCTGTTGGATTTTTGTGCATTTTTACAGTTACACGAAGTTCCTTTCCTTTTTGCTATGTAATAGCGTCTAGGTTCATAATCTCTTTTAACTCGAACCATGCATAAGATGAATGATGTTTTCAACACTTTTGCACTTAGGCTCCTGCTGAAAAAAGACGGGTCTTTCAAAGTGAACTTCAGAGGGTAGGAACTGCTGGTGCTAAAGTTTTACGAGAGCTTGGGAACAAAATAAAAAGGATGGAGAAATTAGGCTCAGTAGACATACTGTATGAAGTGCATGAGGCAGCAGAAGCATTGCAGAAGAAGGTGGATCGAAAGTCATACCTGTTTGTTAATTCTGAGAGCTGGGAAATTGGAAATGGGCCCAAGCAGATGAAAGAACCCCACGTCTTTCTTAAAATTGATGATAAAAGTAAATTTCAGGAAAATATGTCCCTCAGTCAAGTTGCAATTGACATCAACTTGATTCCTATATCAAAGAGTTGGGATGATAGGAATTCTAATATGGGTTTCAAGAACATCGGACCTGCAGGTGTTCGGTCAGAGAATATGTTAGAGAAACAGATATCATGGCCCACACGTCCGCCTAAAGCTGATACAGTACCTGAAGAAGAAGATGCAGAAGAAGAATCGAAAACCTATGAAAGTGCTAGTGCATTGTCTCTGGCAACCTTCACATCACTTTTGGTTGAGTTTGTTGCAAGGCTGCAAAATGTTGTTGATTCTTTTGAAGAACTAAGTGAGAAAGCAAATTTTAAGGAACCCGTTGAACCACCAGCAGAGGTCGTGGGCTTTTGGACGAGGTTGTGTAGGAATGTGAAGTCTTGGAACCACCATGACAACTTATTAGGTTAATTTATTAGATTAGAAATTATAGCTTATAGTGCATCAGGATACCGAAACCTGAGAATGGAATTCCTCGGATCCAAGTGGCTAGTAAAACTTTTGAATTCTATCTAACAGACTGATGGGTGAGTTTGGGAACTTGCAAGTCTCAAGTACTAGGCATTCTGTATGATGAGATCGTAGAGCCCTGGAATTTGAATGAAATGTCACAAGCAGTGGTCGATTGAATTGACTTATGGAAGTTGTAAAAATGTTTTAGTGTCTTAATAAAATTCTCATTTTTTGTTGGTATACTCTCAGTCTTGCTTCTTTTCCCTCTTGGAATAACAGTTGATATATTTGAAATGTTTTTCCAGTTGTAAGTTGAATTACAGAGAGTACTGAGGGTGTTCAGACTCACCTGAGCGCCCGAGGAATCTGGCAGATTTGCTGATTCTGGTCAGAGAGCAGAGGCCCAAGCGAATCCCCTTTTTTTTTTGTGTTTTGTTTTTTTTTTCCCTGATCGTCATGTATGAATTTTATTATTTCTTCAAAATGTCATGTATTATCAGCACTTAACTATACGTTTTAAACAGTTTTTTGTTCAAGCCTAGTCCTTTTGCTGTCTTTGAAGTAGGCCGTGCATTACCAAGTCCATGGTTTGGTGTACTAAATCGGCAGCTGTAATAGCCTTGACCAATTTATCCAATATAGACTGTCATAGTCAGTTGCGTGATATAACTCTTACGAGAAAAGCAAAGATATGGGCCCTGAGGAGTTCATGATGAGCACCAAGAGGCCCCTTGGTGCGGGTGTTGTGGCCAGGAGTGTCAACGGTTAGCCCTTGACATAAATCCAACATGAAGTCGGCATAACACAAACTTTAATAATAAGAATATTAGACAAATAATAAATAGGTTGGGGAAATGTTAGACATATAATAATTGATTAAATAAGTATAATATGATAAAAATAAGCATTGTTTTTTTGTTCTTCCGCATTATATGAATTGGTTCAACAAACTATCAACACAAATATGACATGAACTAAAATGACACGATTCAAGTATGACACGATTCAGAATAACACGATATAAAAATGACATAATAGGGCTCCATTGACTCTCCTGTCAAATTGTTGAAGAAAAGACGTATGCAAAATATTGGCATAATTTCCAGTGGAACAAAAACATGGGTTGTACTTTAAGTTTCATAACTAATTTTTTTTTTTTAAATTATTAGACTACCATTGAGTGTATCACATAGTTTTTATTTTTTAGCAATCTTCTCTCTCTTCTCCCCCACTCTTTCTCTCTCTATTCTCCTCCACCCTCTCCCTTTTTCTCTCTTTTTATAGACATTTTCATCCATTTTCTCACTCTTGCTTCCATTTTTCTAGAAATATTCTCTCTCTTCTCCTCCACTCTTTCTGTCTCCTCTTTTCTTGTTACATGCACACTTTGAGGAATTTGAAAAAAAAATAAAAAATAAAATTGGGGGAGAAAACCCATTTCAAGAGAGTGAAAACCTCAAATTATTCAATTTGAGAAAAAACAGATCTCCAAAACTTCACACGAAATTTATCTTAATATTCAACATACACATTTCTTTAATAAGGATATTTTTAAATACTAGTTGATGCACACGTGCAACATTATGAACTATGATTTTGATTTTGAATCAGTGCGTTCTCACAATTATAGTTACACTGGTAAACATTTTATGATGCAACTATGCATTGAAATTTCTCATCAAGCCTTGCAACAACGGACTCATCAAGTCTACAGCAAGTCTGAAGGGTGAAAATTGTGCAATGAGTTATCAATTGGAGAATTTACGCTTAAGTTATATATATTTCTAGCTCCTGATCGGCAATCTTACTTCAAATCACGCCATATATTAGAATACTAAATCATGCGCAGAGATAATAACAAACTACATAGCATTTTGTTGCAAATTCATACGCCACCCTATTTCCTCAATCTTACAATAGAAAAGCCAGATATCCTAAATCTCTTTAACCAATATGAGATATTGGACACAATAACACGTAACGGATATAAAACTCCACTCGAGTAATGAAGCTCATTGATAACATTAGCACCTTCCCCTTTCAATTCTGCTTCTAAATAACTCTAAATCTGGTGCAAAGTGAATATTACTGCTTCTGTGGCTGCTATCATCTCCCCTTGTTCTAGATCATCATTCGCAATCCTCTTCAGTTAGAACCCGATCATGAATTCCTCAGCTTCATCACGGGCAACAACTGTCAACTCACATGTAGTAATGCAATTGAATTTAACCCCATCAAAATTAAAAAATAAGTAACCATGTGAGTGACGGTTGTTCAAATAGATGGTTTGATAATCTTGCTTACTTCCATTTAATCAATTTCATTATTATTATGCACAAAATCACCAAACCTGGAATGCAAGGAATTCTAGACTAATAAATAGAGTCATTCCAAATCCACCCCCAAAAAACAAAGGACAAAGAATGTGAAGTGAGCTCAAGATACTCAAACACAAACAAAGGAACTGCTTTAAGGTCCGCAAGTTCGAGTTTTTATATAAAATTTGCCAGACAACTTAATTCAAGGGGAAGACATTTTTACAACTTCCACCTTTAGGACATCTGGCTTTAGAGTTTTTTAGAAGCAGAATTGGAAGGGGAAAGTGCTAATGTTATCAACGAGCTTCATTACTCGAGTGGAGTTTTATATCCGTTAGGTGTTATTGTGTCCAATATCTCATATTGGTTAAAGAAATTTAGGATATCTGGCTTTTCTATTGTAAGAATGAGGAAATAGGGTGGCATATTAATTTGCAACAAAATGCTATGTAGTTTGTTATTATCTCTGCGCATGATTTAGTGTTTTAATATATGGCGTGATTTGAAGTAAGGTAGTCGATCAGGAGCTAGAAATATATAAAACTTAGGTGTAAATTCTCCAATTGATAACTCATTGCACAATTTTCACACTTCAAACTTGTTGTAGACTTGATGGGTATGTTGTGGCAAGGCTTGATGAGAAATTTCAATGCATAGTTGCATCATAAAATGTTTACCAGTGTAATTATAATTGTGGGAATGCACTGATTCAAAATCAAAATCAAAGTTCACAATGGTTCATGTGCAGCGCACGTGTGCATCAATTAGTATTTAAAGATATCCTTATTAATGAAATGTGTAGGTTGAATATTGTGATAAACTTTTATGTGAAGTTTTGGAGATCTGATTTTTCCCAAATTGAATCATTGGAGGTTTTTATCCTCTCGAAATGGGTTTTCTCCCCCAATTTAATTTTTCATTTATTTTCCAAATTCCTCAAAGTGTGCATGTAACAAGAAAAGAGGAAACGGAAAGAGTGGAAGAGAAGAGAGTGAATATTTCTAGAAAAATGGAAGAAAGAGAGAGAAAATGGATGAAAATTTCTATAAAAAGAGAGAAAAAGGGAGAGAGGGTGGCGGAGAATAGAGAGAGAAAGAGTGGGGGAGAAGAGAGAGAAGATCGCTAAAAAATAAAAACTATGTGATACACTCAATGGTAGTCTAATAATTTTTTTTTAAAAAATAATTAGTTATGAAACTTAAAGTTCAACCCATGTTTTTGTTCCGCCAGAAATTATGCCAATAATTTGCATACGTCTTTTCTTCAACAATTTGATAGGAGAGTCAATGGAGCCCTATTATGTCATTTTTATATCGTGTTATTTTGAATCGTGTCATGTTTGAATCATGTCATTTTAGTTCATGTTGTATTTGTATTGATAATTTGTTGAACCAATTCATATAATGCGGAAGAACAAAAAAAAATGATTATTTTTATCATATTATACTTATTTAACCAATTATTATATGTCAAACACTTACCCAACCTATTTATTATTTGTTTAACATTCTTATTATTAAAGTTTGTGTTATACCGACTTCATGTTGGATTTATGTCAAGGGCTAACACCGTTGACACCCCTAGCCACATCACCAACACCAAGGGGCCTCTTGGTGCTCATCATGAACTCCTCGAGGCCCATATCTTTGCTTTTTTCGTAAGAGTAATATCACACAACTGACTATGACAGTCTATATTGGATAAATTGGTCAAGGCTATTACAGCTGCCGATTTAGTACACCAAACCATGGACTTGGTAATGCACGGCCTACTTCAAAGACAGCAAAAGGACTAGGCTTGAACAAAAAAACTGTTTAAAACGTCTAGTTAAGTGCTGATAATACATGACATTTTGAAGAAATAACAAAATTCATACATGACAAACAGGGAAAAAAAAACAAAATACAAAAAAAAAAAAGGGGATTCGCTTGGGCCTCTGCTCTCTGACCAGAATCAGCAAATCTGCCAGATTCCTCGGGCGCTCAGATGAGTCTGAACACCCTCAGTACTCTCTGTAATTCAACTTACAACTGGAAAAACATTTCAAATATATCAACTGTTATTCCAAGAGGGAAAAGATGCAATACTGAGAGTATACCAACAAAAAATGAGAATTTTATTAAGACACTAAAACATATTTACAACTTCCATATGTCAATTAAATCGATCATTGCTTGTGACATTTCATTCAAATTCCTTATTATTCTTCTGCTTTTTGGAGTTATTAGCACCTTTAGGACCACCTTGTACTCCCTAATGCTAACTTTTAGTGATGATAAGTCCTACATTGTCATTATTATGGCATATCATTCAAGAGAACACCTCAAACACAAACTGATGCAAAAAGTTATACCTAAAAAATGATAGGCATTATCACGCCTGAACTTTTTGCACACAATCTAAGTCCAAGGATTTTGAAATCAACGTACATCTAGATACAAAAAAAACCAAGAGTAAGGTCTTCTTACCTGTCCCCCACAAACCATATCTCATCCGCTGCGCGCGGGACTTTGATTGTCACCCAATGGAGTTGTGCATGTTTCCATTGCTGCAACCCAGTAGCACCAAAGCACCATACCATGATGAAAATTAGTCGCCCCCCTTTTTGTTATCGATTCAAGCGTTATTTAACTAGTCGATTGCAAAAATTGCTGAGAGCTTAGAAAATTCTATGAGAGCTATTGTGCAAGAGATAACTCATACACAATTTCTTTGATTTCAAAAATTTTTTGTATTTTTTAGCATAGCGATAAGGGCTTCTACCCATTTGGTTTTTTTTACCTATTTCATTTTTTATCTAACAGTGGATGATAGAACCTATATTTGAATTGAACAATGATGATTCAAACAGTTTATTTTTTGATCTCTTCGAAATATTAGTTGGAGTGTTGATTTCTTCGGATATTAGACGGTGGTGAGAGTATAAAGGAGTTTGATTTTGCGGAATGAACTTATCGATGGTTTCAGTGTGTAGCAGTCATCTTTTTGTGAATTATAGATATGGTTGAAGATTATGTTATTACAATTCAGAAGCAGTCAATCCCTTCTTTGTTATTTTTAAATGTTGGAATTAAAACTAGGGTTTGAATTTTTTATATTTAATTGGATTGCTCTATATATAATTTGGTTGTTAAGCATTATATTTTGGATTAAGTTATTTTGATTAATTGGACTTGAAGAATTTGATTATTATAGCTCATATTGTTCCTATGTCTAAGTTCGACTTAATAGAGCAATAATAAAATTAATTTTTCTAAATAACTGTTATTAAAATTTCTCCATTTATTTTGTTACTTATGATTTTCTTGTAATTTATTTGTTAAAAACACAATTATGGGGATTGAGTTAGGGTCTAACTATTGAATTGATTTTTGAATTAGCTAGGATAATTTTTTTTAAAAAAAATATTTAAAGTTATTAAGGAAGTTTATGTTGCCCCCATTGATGAAATGGTCTGGCTTCACCCTTGCCACCCACCATTGCCGCTGACCATTACCACCCACCACCCAAAAGAGTAAAAAATTAGCCTACCAACCATCACCATCCAAAATAGTAAAAAACTAACTCATCACCCAAAACAATAAAAAATTAACCTATTACCCACCACATCCCTTGGATACCCACCACCACCAACAACTATCGCTACCAACCACCCCCACTAAAAATAGTGAAAAACTAGTCCACCACCACCCACCACCCAAAACTGTGAAAAACTAGTCAACCACCCACCACCATGCATCATTGCTGCCAACTGCCACCACCAACTATCGTCGCCAACCACAACCAACCACCACCAAAATAGGAAAAAAGTAGTACACCACCACCCACCATCACTACCAACCACCTCTATCCACCACCCAAAACAGTAAAAAACTAATCCATCACCTAAAATAGTAAAAAACTAGCCTAACACCACCCACCATTGTCGCCAATCACCACCACTCAAAACAGTGAAATTTAATAAAATGAAACTCATAGTTCATTGTCTGGAGCCAACACATCGCCTGTCGACAACCCATGTCTACTGTCCACACTAGCACCGCCTACAAAAAGAGAGGGAAAGAAGAAAGAGAGAGAGAGAGAGAGAGATAGAGAAGGGGTATAAGAGAGAAAAAAAAAGAGAGAGAATTAGTGGAGGAGAAGATATATTTTTACAAATTAGGATAATCTGTTACATTTAGTGGTACTCCGGTAATTAAATAAAAAAGGTTCAGTTAGACTGGACTAGAGAACAAAAAAGAGTACCTTTTATGTCCTTAATGCTTTAAAAGTTACTTGATTGGATTTAATAACTTAAAAGAACATCTGAATGGAGTTTTGACCAATTTTCACAACTTTTAATATTCTATTTCAGCCAAATAACATGTATCTAATGTTTTACCATGGAATCAATTTTGAGGTATACACTCAATGTTGGTTACCCAAGGCCAAAAAAACACCTCTAACACAATATAAACAAAGAGGAATTCTTTATTTCTCTATTCAAATAAATACATAAATTTTTCACCAAAAAAACTCAAGACCTCCCCAAAATCTCTCTCTCTCTCTCTCTCTCTCACTCTCACTCTCACTCTCTCTATTTCGTCCTCACTGAATTTTGGAATGATTTTGTCTTTTATTAAGCTCTCTATTTATAGGGACTATCTTGCCAAAAATTGGAGGGCTCCCGAAAATTCAAGCCTACAAAAACTTCGGTGGCAAAATCTCTGGCGACAAAATCTCTAGCAAAAACTTTTGGATAAGGCTTCTGGATCCTTCAATTCTCCCCCTCCACAACCATCAGAAGAGAATGTAATCAAACATTCATCTCGGCTATGTCCCTACATAGCTCAAGTTTCTCTCGAGTAACCACATTTATCAACATGTCTACCGGATTCTCCTTTGTGTGGATCTTCACTAGTTTCAACTTTTGTTACTCCATCATCTCGCGTATCCAATGGTAGAGAATATCAATATGCATCATCCGGGAATGGTACATTGAGTTCTTTCTCAAGTTCAAAGCACTTTGACTATCACAATGCACCTATATTCCTTCTGCTAAATACCTAGTTCTTGGAGAAATCGCTTTGACCACAACATATCCTTATTAACTTCCACTACAGCAATATACTCTACTTCTATTGTGAATAAAGCTATGCACTTCTGGAACCTTGATTTCTATGACACAACTCCATTGCAAAAGTGTAGAAAAATCCTGATGTAGATTTTCTACCATCAAAATCTCTTACTATATCTGAATCTATGTAGCCTTCATAAACTAGTTCAACTCCCTCGTAACACACGCATATCTTCGATGTACCCTTAAAGTATCTGAGAATCCACTTGACCACCTCCCAATGTTCTTTCCTTGGATTGTAAAGAAATCTACTTACCATGCCTACAAAATGGGCAATGTTTGGCCTTGTACAGACCATTGTGTACATTAGACTCCTAACTACTGAACAGTAGGGAACTGTTGCCATATTTTCTATCTCCTTTTTTATTAAGGGATAGGAGTTCTTGCTCAACTTGAAATGATTAGCTAGTGTAATATTGATTGGCTTGGCTGTATCCATGTTGAACCTTTAGATTACCCGTTCAATGTATTTTCTCCCGTGATAGCCACTATTTCTTGGTATTTCTATCACGAGTAATCTTCATGCCTAGAATCTACTGAGCTATGCCTAAGTCCTTCATGTCAAAAAGACTTGGACAATTCCTTCTTTAACTGGCTAATCTTTGTTACATCCTTTCTGATGTTCAACATGTTGTCAACATAAAATAAGAGTGCAACAAAATTACCATCCAAAAATCTCTAAACATAAACACATTGATCTGCAACAGTCCTCTTGTAGCCTTGACCTATCATGGACGAGTCAAACTTCTTATGCCACTATCTTGACATTTGCTTGAGGTCGTACAAACTCTTCCTCAACTTGCAAACCAGATTTTCCATTCTTGTAACCTCAAAACCTTTTGGTTTTTCCATATAGATTTCTTCATTCAAATCTCCATGAAAAAATATTGTTTTTAGATCCATTGGTTCAAGCTCTAAGTTTAAACTGGCTACTAATCCAAGAATGACTCGAATTGAGGTCATCTTAACACCTGGTGAGAAAATCTCGTCAAAGTCGATTCTTTTCCTTTGTTGGAATCCTTTAACGACCAATCAAGCCATACTTCATCAGTTTTTCGATCTCGTCTTTCTTCAGCTTGAACACTCATTTATTCCTCAGTGCTTCTTGTCTTTCAAAAACTCCACCAACTCATATGCTTAATTTTTCTGCAAGGAATCCATCTCTTCTTACATAGCTTGCATCCACTTGTCTTTATCCATATGACCTTGTGCTTCCTGGAAGCTCTCCAGCTCCCCCTCATCAGTAAGCATAATATAGTCTGACTTTGAATATCTATTCAATGGAATATATTCACTTTCAAAATTGAGGCTCGTTAGCTATATGAGATATACCATAATCTGATTGATGTGATAGTCCTGTAGCATCTGGTGGAGGGGGTTGCTTCTCCCCTTGCTCAATACCTTCTTCATCATGTTGTTCTATTTTTGGAGCTTCACCCTACACTTCGTCACTGTTTGTGGAGAACTATAACAATGCAAGGTTTAGAATAATGTCTTGTGCACTTGAACTAGAACTATTAGACTTTGTGGGATTTTCAAAGTCCTTATACACCTGGTTTTCATGGAACACCACGTTCCTGCTCATGATGATCTTTTTAGCCTTTGGGTCTCATAATCTGTATCCAAGTTCTTCATCTCCATAACTTATAAAAATGCAAGGAGTGATCTTGACATCAAGTTTCTACCTCTACTCATTGGATACATATGCACATACCTTGCACCCAAATATTCTTAAGTGGGAATTTGAGGGATTCCTACCAGATCACACCTTCTCTAAAATATCAAAATTTAATGGTACTGATGGTGACCTATTTATTAGATAAAAAGCGACACAAACAACTTTAACTCAGAATGGCTTTGGCAACTTTACCATATTCAACATGCATCGAACTTTTCCACAATAGTTCAATTCATCCTTTCCACTACACCATTATGCTATGGATTGCGTGAAATCGTCTTCTTATATCTGATACCGTAGTTATCATAGTATGCTTTGAACTCTCTAGAAGTGTATTTGCCTCCATTGTCTGTTCGAATACACTTCAGCTTCTTTCTTATTTCTTGCCTTACCATAGTATGAAATCTTTTGAAGCATTCGACTACTTGGTCCTTTGACTTTAGGAAGTACACCTAAACCTTTCATGAAGCATCATCAATAAAGTTCGAAAAATATTTGTTGCTGCCTAATGACTCCGCCTCCAAGGGACCACAAACATCAGAGTGTATCAGACTTAAAAACTTTGATCTTTTCTTCATAGAGGAATTGAATGAGACTTGATGGTGTTTACTAAACAAACAATGTTTGCAAAGATTTAGAGCAACATCCTTGGAAACTATGATGAGATCCTTCTTTGCTAAGGTAAAACAATCCTTTTTCTCCCATATGACCGAGTCTATAGTGTCATAGATTTGGTGAAGCCTCATTTTCAACTACATTGAGATTATCTGAGCAAGCCTTCACATGGGCCTTGTAAAGCACGCTACAAATATGTCCTCAGGCGACAACCATGACACCTTTCGTGAGCTTCCATGTGCCATTGCCGAAGTGGTTATTGTAACCTTGTCTATCAAGGGCTATTCCAAAAAGTAGATTTAATTGAAAGTCGACCACATGTCGGACATCCTTCAATACCAATGTACAACAAACATTTATTTTTATCTGAATATCACCAATTCCCACAATCTTGGAAGAACTGGTGTTTCATATCTTCATCGTACCAAGGTCTCCGGCTTTGTACATCGAGAAGAAATCACTGTAAGAAGTAACATTGTAAGAAGTTGTAGTATCTACCACCCACTCAGCTCCATGGCTAGAAACACGAAGGTTTGTCTCCTCATTGATAGAAAGAATAGCTACATCCCTTGATAGATTGACTAACGTCTCTCTGTCTTGTTTTTAGTTGATTACTGCCTTGGCTTTACTCTCGTTGCAACTTGCGGCAATTTTTTCGTCATGTGGCCATGCATTCCACAATGGTAACACTTGTATGTGGTCCACCACTATTTGATCTCCCTGAATCTTGTGACTTTCCTCTACTTTTACTCCTTCCTCTTCCCTTGCCTCTACTAGCTCCTTGTTGTCTGTCCCTACTCTCAGTGACAAGAGCATTTGATTGGCTAATACCAACATCCTTTCTCCTTGCCTCCACATTAAACAGGGCATCCTTAACCATTGACATAATAAGTTTGCCTCCCAGAACTAAATTGTTGAGAGAGACTACCAGTGTTTCCCAACTGTCTAGTAGAGAACTAAGAAGTAAGAGGGCTTGCTCTTCATTTTCCCAGCTTTAATTATACTAATGATAATTGATTTATCAGGCTCTAGAATTCATTGGTGGGCTCGGCAATTGAAGTTCCACCTTTTAATTTAATATTCAGTAATCGCCTCATCAAAAAGGTTTTATTCTGAGTTGTCTTGACCTAATACATGTCTTCCAACTTCTTCTAGAGAACATAGGCATCAGTCCCTTGTGCAACATGATGGAATACACTATGGTCAATCCATTTCCTAATTTGATCGATTGTTTTTCTATTATGTTTCTTCAAATCTGTTTCTTTTGTAGGATCTAGATTTACACCTTTTACCTCCATGGGATCGTAGAAGTCTTTACAACTTAAGATATCTTCCATCCAAGTTTTCCAGTGTTTATAATTGGAGGCAGTGAGTTTTATCATGGTTCCCGACGTTGATTCCTGATTAACCATCGAAATTGTTATTTTATTATATTTAATGATTGGTTAATTGCATATTATTTGTGATTAAATATGTTGAATTCCTTGATTTTTTAGTTTGATACTTTTTCTAGTTGTTTGGTTTATTTTGCAGGTAAATTGGTTGATTTAAAGTAATAATGAATAAGGCAAGTAAATCAATCACTAGAGGAAGAATCACAATTAATAAGGATTGAAGAGTCAATATTGAGATAGGAAGACTTGAAGATATGACAACAATTTAATCCTTATAAGAGTCCAAAATGGAAGAAAACTCATTTAAAGTTGGATTAAGAAAGTATCCTAGAAGAATAAGGATTTGACATATTTTCAGTATTCTGATAATAACTTTTGACTTTGATATCCGATTTACTTGATATTTAGGGGCTAGAAAGAAGACTCCAAGGGCTACAAAAGTTTATTTCACGAAAATTTCGTGCTTGAGCCTCTAAATATGCAAAATTCAAGCTGGAAGTCTAGACAGATTTTGTACCCGTGCCCCAAAGATTTTATGCACCGGATTTAACCTTACAAAACTTCTCTTTGGAAAGGAATTCCTTCCAAGCCAACCTTATATCTTCTACTTATATTTAAGATTTATTTTTAGTATAAATAAGGGTTCTCATCTAGTATTTAGATGATGATTCTTTTCCAATCTTTTCTTTTCTAGTTTTAGTTTGTCATGTTTGGCTAGAAAGTTAAGCTAGGGCTAAGGGAGAACCTTTTAATGAAGTACGGTAATGTTATTGATTCTGAGTTTAATGATTTATGATATTTTGTTAATTTAACTTCTGATCTTATAGCAAAATTTTTGCTCTGTAAAAATCTTTAAGTTGTTGTGTCATGTGCATCGATTGCTTAAATTTTTCTACGAGTAAATAACTGGTTATTCCATACTTGAGGTAATTATCATTATTTTATAAAATAATATATTTAGATGATTATTCAGGTTCCTAAATAATCTTTTGATTATAACTTTTGATTTTCTTACTTGATTTGTTATTTGAATCAACCGACATCTGATTCTTGTTCCAAGTTAAATATTGAGTCCTTAATCATTATTGTATGGAATTGAGAGGGAGTACCTGATGCTCTAGTATTTTTATTGTATTGTTTTAATTACTCCAATCAATATTTTCTCAACTCAACAATCTCTTAAATAAATTATTCTTACAAGTTTGCTTTTTATTTGTTTTTTGTCTCTTGTTTTTCCAATTCTCTGTGGTTCGACCTCGGACTCCCGAGAATTTTATTACTTCGCACAACCTGTACTTGGATGATCAATTCTAAAGTTGTAGCAAATTTTTGACGTCGTTGCCGGGGAATTATTTGAAGGCAAGGAACACACCGCCATCTATTGAGGTTTTGCTAGATTTGAGATTCATCACAAATCTAGTAATCTCGTTCCTTTTTATTTTATTTTATTATTATTAGTTGTTATTTATTTGTTTTATTTTTCCGTAGGTTAGATATTTCATAATTTTTATTTTATTTTTTTTATATTTTTTAATGTGGTGTGAAGATTTTTTCCGATGGAAGAACTATGTGAGCTTTGTGATGTGTATGGGCATCCCATTGAGGTTTGCCCTTTAATTCCAACTGCTTGAAAATTTTTGAGAGACAGAGCAATTGTCTTACCTGATTCTTTTCAACCTTACTCCGACCATTGTTCTGAAAATTTTTATCCCAATTTTGGTTGGGGGAATGAATATTATCAGTTACCTATATATGCCACATCACCACATGACCCTCCTCAATATCCACCTTACCATGACCCACAAGAAAAGAATTTGAAAAACATTCTTTGTGAATTTATTCAAAGTCAACTAGCTTTCAAAGACATTTTTTGTGAATTTATGCAAAACAAACTAGCTTTCAATGCCCAAATAAGCCAAGATATTGAAGAGATAAAAGATATGCTCAATACATTAAAACAAGAACAAGAGGTTGACAATAATCAATATAGTGAGAGTGATTCTTTTTCTGAATTACAAATTGAGGATGAATCTATTAATACTCTTGATAGTGAAGAATTAAGTGACATTATTATTTCACAAGAGGCTAATGAGCCCAAAGACCTTTTATTATCAACAAGTAGTAATGAGATTCNTTCTTTTCCTGAACTACAAATTGAGGATGAATCTATTAAAATACTCTTGATAGTGAAGAATTAAGTGACATTATTATTCCACAAGAGACTAATGAGCCCAAAGACCTTTTATTATCAACAAGTAGTAATGAGATTCATATATCTAATCTTGGTGAGGGTATAAAAGTTGAGTTGTGTGTTGTAATTGATAAAAATCTATTTGTTATCTCATTTTTAGATTTGCATAAAAATGTATATATCTCCATTTTCTTGCATGTTCAAAAGGTATATTGGATATATGAATGGATAGGTCGATTAAATGAGTTACTTTGACACCATATTTTTAAGCCAATAAAATTGAATAGACGCATATTCAAATCTGATTTTAAGTCGGATTAAGTGTGACATTTTATTTTTATTTGTACATAGTAGTTAGATTTTATTTTATTTTTTTGTTTAATTTTAGTTTCCTTTTTGTTTGTTTCAATTTATAGTTTTTTTGTTTGTTGAGTTTTTATTTTTAGGTTTTAGAGTTGTTGCGGCACCATGTATTCATATCCCTTTGATTTTTATTCATTATTTTATTGAGCATTAAGGTGTTTATTTTTACATTGAGGACAATGTTAGATTTAGGTTGGGAGGTATGAGTATGTTTTGTGTTGTGAAAATTCCTAGTTTATGTTTTTTTTTTAATTTATTTACTTTGCTAAAAAAATAAAAAAAAATTGTTGGTTATTAAATATTTAGATAACATTTTTATGCATAAATTGACACCACAATGTAGAAATAATTTGTGTAACTTTAAATTTGCAGCTGTTTAAGCATCACATAGAACTTTATTCTATATTTTTGTATCTCATATCATGTTCTTATAAAAACTCACAATTTGTACACATTGGACTTTACCAAGTTAAAAATTTGTTAGGTATTTTACCTTGAGAACTTGAAACATATAGTGGAGATACATAAAAACCCTAGTGAGTTTTGATACAATCTTCCTTTGAGGGTTATTTACATTTCCTCAATAAAGAATATTTTTATTCAGCTAATCTCCTTCAATAGTCTAATTATTTTTGTTTTGGTCAACACCAATATTATGAATGATTGGTTGACTTTAAATTATTTGCATGGGGAGTGTGTTATCAAAAGCTCTTGAGATATGATTTTAGGCTATCTTTGATATTATTTGAGCCTAAGTCTTATTTTTTGAATATTATCATCCCTAGAAGCCATGATTGAGCTTTGAAATAAAATTTTATTTTATTTTTTATTACCCAACATATAATAACCAAGCCAATGAAAAAAAATAATATCATTTACCCTTGGTTATCCTGAGATTGAGTTTTTTATTGTTTATGTAATTTGAGAGATGTTGGTTGAAAAAAAAAAATATATATATATATATATATATTTATTTTTTTCAACCAACATCTCTCAAATTACATAAACAATAAAAAACTCAATCTCAGGATAACCAAGGGTAAATGATATTATTTTTTTTCATTGGCTTGGTTATTATATGTTGGGTAATAAAAAATAAAATAAAATTTTATTTCAAAGCTCA